>QNGE01001655.1:18225-140056 GCA_008508345.1 Paragonimus westermani
GTGTTGTGAGTATTCATGGTTGTGTGTGGGCTGAGATACTGCCAGGACGCCCAGACCTAGACAGGAGAACGATTAGGGTTCTCAACCAAAGCCTTTGGCTCAAAAGCCTGTACCGCAAGGCAGCGGGTGGGTGACGGTGTACCAGAAATGGTACGTTTTTCAGGAAGGGATGCCAACCATCTTCCAGCTCCCAACCTGGAGGACCAGGAGACTGGTTTGTCAGACCTCTACCTGTTGGCCTGCCTGATATGACTAACTCTGTCCAGTTTAACTCAAAAGGTCATCGAGATGCGCAAGCCGTCACACCACGTCAAGGTCCAGTTTCACCGTGACGGGAGTCTATTTGTAACCTACAACGACGGCTAGAGCGCTGGGCTAAGCACTTCCAACGGCAGTTTAACTGGCCGCTCACGCTGTTGATTACACTTTCCGACTCTGTCTGCGTTCACTGGTCTCTTGATGCTTTCCTCCATCTGAAACAAAAGTGCCAGTTGAAATCACTGCTGAAACGTTACAAAGCGCCCGGCCTAGCCAAACTCTTGGTCTTTTATAAATGGGAGCCCAAACCTGGTCAAAGAGTTGACAGCATTGCTCCGAATACTCCGTACCCGCCGAGCCGTTACAAGTGACTGGGAGTTGGTTAACACCAGCCTCACTTTCAAAAATGGCTCACGCACTTAGTGTGCGGTCGAATTTGTTTGTAGCCATTTTTTTGTAGACTAAGTGAAATGTGCTAATATATTCATGGGTAACAAACGGGTCTCACCCCGATCATAGCTTCAATGACCACATCTCCACATTCCACCGGATACTTGATCTCTGCCGTACATATAAAAGTTCAACAGTGGTGTTTTTAGACATTTGATTCCGTTAGCAGAACTGCACTCGAACCGTTTGTCGAAGAATGGTGTGCCTGAGAGGTATATCGTCGTTCTGAGAGCAATTTGCTCTCAGGTCTCGCTTTTATGGCAGCGTATCTTAAACCTTCAGCATCTCAAGCGGGTTGCGATGAGGTTGTTCAGCCTCCTCTTTTATCGTTCGACTTTGCATTAGGTAACAGCTCCAAGCTTTGAGAGTTAACAGGAAGCCTAGAACATCTTAGACGGACTAAGGATATCAGCTTTTCAGTTTGCTATGGCCTCTGCATTTTTTATGTACAAGATTGACACAATGCTGTGCTTGCTTACAACTTTGGTGACATACCGTTGGAGACAGTCCCGAAGTTCATAGACATTGGGAACTTTATCACCGTTGGTAGAATGTCTGATGAGATCACAAATCGTATAGCTAAGGCTCACCTAGCGTTAGCTAATTATTGCCGTCCGTGACACCGATGTGATCTGTTTTTATAACCAAAGGCCTAGTGTATAGTGCCATGAGCAGTCTTGTTACAGAGCTACGAAACCTGTCAAATGCGCGCGGAGGATGTTAACAGGATAGCTGTTTTGGGCCATCATTGTCTCCCAACTACTAGTGGCTTGTGGTTGGAACTTCGTGTCAGCATTGAGGAAGTTCGCTGACATATCATAGAGGCGGAGAGACTGTCGACCCCTGAACATACTGTTTTCGTCTCACCGACTTCTTTGGCTTGGTCACACCTAACAAAAGCTGACTCACCGCCTGCTACACCGTATCTTGTTTGCGATTAACGAGTTTGGATGGAAGTGACAGTCCGCGTGACCGGCGTATGGCTTGAATTTGGGCTATGAAGATACTTACACTTGAGGTTGCTTCATCCGAAATTTCTTGGCTGAAGTCCGAAGGATAACGAACATTTTTGAGTGAGGATGGTGTCTGATATGACAAGGAACAGATGTCATATGTTCGTGTGTTCACCGGTATAAATTCTCTCGTTCCACATTTCCTCCGCTCTATTTCACACAATGAACTTTTTCTCTTCATCTTATGGCACGTTGTCCATTTCTTATGACCATTACGCGTCAACTATATTTATAACACCCCTCTACTGTATAATGTTACTCGTAGGATCCGGGTTGTGCGTTTACCTGGAATGGTTGAACTGGTTAGCGTTTGCAACTTGAGTGCCGTCTTGTCTACAGTTGTGTTCTGTTTTATTGAACAGCTCATCGAGACAGTAGCGTGTGTTTAGTGGACCGGCAAGATCATCGTGTGCACGAGGCCTTAGTTTGACGGCTTCTAAACACGGCTATCGCCCGGCTATTACAGTTTCTGGCTGCTATCGCACAGATAAGATGTCATGGTCCATATTTGTTCGGCAATCAACTTTCGGCAAAAGACTGCCTGCGGTCAGTGCCGGTGAATCTGTAATGAAATCCTCTTGGTGCCTCGGCCTGGAGTAGCTTTGGAATATCAGTTTTCGAGTAACATTAGACGGAATCGATTGTGGACGGCATATCTGGGCGATGGTAGAGTTTCAAGATTGGTCTGTTCATGATTCCGTGTAGTCATGCTCTCTTCAGATTGTCAGCAATGCGTTGATGAACTATGCTTGTGCCTGCGGTAGCAACAAGACATTTGACCTCTGCTGTCGCGCAGCTGATCTCTTTGTCAACTGTGATTGACGCTGTCACACCCTCATCGTTGAAGGGCGTCCGCAAAAATGCACTTCCAATATCTATTCGTCTTTAGCTTCTGAGGAATTCGGACCAGTGTCAGACGCTCCGGTCTGGGGAATCGGTCCATATTTGATTATTTTCCATATAGATACGTCGTTGCGGATGCCAAATTACGACACGCCAGTGTATGTGAGGAGACGAAAGAGTTATTTTTATTCCTATGAAAACTTGAGATGTCCTCTGAACTGATTAGGGCTGCAAGATTAGTAAATCGTTGCGAAAGGGATGATTGTTACAGTATGACATACTGCACATGCCAGGTGAGTGTCTACTGCACCGAATTCATTTACTGAAACTACCAAGAATTAATTTACACTGCAAAGTGATCAGGCGACGACGTAGTCTCGTATTATTAAGGTCCTGGTCACACCTTTGAGTAAGGTGGGTGGATATTGCCTAGTGAATTGAGAACCGGGTGATCACTCAAACCGCTGATTAGAAACCATCTAAAATAGCAACGGGCCGCATTTGTTGGCATGTTTGTATTCATCAAGTTGCTGACCCTTTGGCCTGGCTCTGATCTACCTGCTTTTTATCTGCTTTGATAATTTTCTGCCCCTAGGGTATTCCACTTCATTGTTATTGTAATTAGCGGCCCAGGTTACAGTGCCTTCAAATCAGACCTGAATGGATGAAATAAGTAGGCGGACATCAACTGTTCGTTTGGAGATGCAAACTGACGGATAGGTAATATTCTTCCTGGGTCAGACATTGTGACACCTGGAGACTTCGTGGACATGATAGTTTCTTCTGAGCGATGTTGCTTTTGCCGCCTTGGGAGATAATCCAATATTTATGTGCGGTTTTGAGAGACTCTTCCGCGTCAGCATAGCATTCTTCAGTATGTTTATCGTACACGTTTACACTATGGATGTCGTGGTTTCCTTGATTTTCATTGGTGTTGTCATTAACTTTTCGAAAACGGGCTGCACTTTGGAGCACTCTGAATGGAGTGCGACTGATAAAGTTCAGCTCACGCTTCAAAGACAGCATGTTTCTTCCCCTCCTTAACTAGTGTTCTTTTCGAATCCACGGTATTTTATGGGGCCAAATTAGGGTTTTCTCGACCACTTCGTACGTATAGAAGCAAACTTGTGTCCAATTGAGTCGAATAATCGTCCTACCACAATCCACAGCCGTCCTTCCCTTCTGTTTTCCGCCGATAGTCTATCATTTATACAATTTAGGAGGTTAGTGGTTCCCATATGCGACTTTTCGTGCCACTGAAATCTCTGATTGAACGGATGGTTTATGGTGCGACCGTTGACGCCGGGATAATGTAGCAATGGACTTGTAGTCCGGTATTAAATGATGAAACAGCTGGCTGTGTGATGCAAGCAGCAACTAGGGTACACTGTATAGTGAGTGCCCTGTTCTCGTCGGACAGAGTTTCGATCTTTCTGTACTGCCTGTAGAAGGAGTAACGGAACAACACACCCGCTCGTAAATCGGTCAGAGAAGGTGATTTTGCGTTTGTTACACTTAACGTTTACAAAACGATCTCCGTGAATGGAAATAAACGGAGTTAAATACCATAAATACTTTGTTACACCATTGTTTGCCATTGTTTGCTTGCAGGGTGTAGGCACCTTGGTGTTGAATGTTTGAATATGGACGTAGTCATTTTCAATAGTTAGGTCTCTTCCCGTCCCCTTCTTTTTTCCTTCTCTCCTTTCCTATATAGGGTTTGCTTTTTCTTCATGGTTGCGTGGCAGTTAGGCATTAGTGTGAACCACTGATGTATTGCTGTCTATGATGATGATGTTTGTTTTTTAATGGCTTGGATGGATTGCAGTCGCAAAATTAAGCTTTCCGGACTTCCGATTCCCGTGGATGCTTGTAAACGTACTTCCTGGACACACGTTTCAGTTACTGCATCTATGACTACTGGGTGCATCAGCGATCATTACAGAAAAAAGCAAAGGTTTCAGGATAGCAGACTTGTGGATACAAAGTTGGGCTGATACACCCTCTGAAGGCGATTCATTTTTTACATCTTTTACAAGTTGCCTCTCGCGGTACATTCAAACGAGGGTGTCTGTTGTAGCCGCTAAAAAACAAGCCGATATGTGTCCTTTAGCCGATGATTTTCTTCTCCTGTTAGGTTGAAAACACTCGGCCTTTAGTGTTTGGCTTACAATCTAGCAGGCATCCACCAATCACCCGGAGGGTTTGACAGTGGCTTTTGCAAACATTTCCAGCGACCACAAACAAATTAATAGACAGTGGTTTCAACCTTGTTGTGCCTCACACACACGGTTGGCGGCATCCGGTTCGGGATAACCTGTCATAGTGACCGAAGCCAAAGGACGCCTGAGCTTAAGCATCACTACAACTGGCTTGCGCTGTAACACTTGTGATTCCACTGATACATTACGTATGCGGTGTAAACCCGAAGGAATAAGACGAGTATTTGCGTGAGCAAGACCTTCGTGCCCAGTCGGCCAATGCTGGTTAGTCGGTTGATGGGCTAGCCCAATATTGAAATCCCTGTTTCTCGAGAAATTAACAGAGGGAGACTGGAGTGATAAGATCTACACTGGGAACGAAAATATGGAAAATGTGACGCAAGCATTCCGTTATAGGAGTACATTAGTGCACTCTCGAGAGTATATAAAGGAAAAGCAAAATGCAGGGTTGGCCCGTAAGAAAGGAGACAGACTATTCATCATACAATACACCAGCAAAGCTAAAGGAGAGGAAAGGTAGAATGCCACAGAAATCTAGGTTTCTGAGAGGGGGAGCGGTGAGTTTCAAACGACGGCAACCATTGATTAATGTGAAGAAAAAAACGGATGTGGTGGATATAACCTGCTTGACCGTAACATAATCGTCTTTTGGCTGACGGTGTACTATGAGTACGTCAGATGACCTACTAATCCCAAACGGCCAGCGCACTCGTGGCAGCACACATCGCAACTATATATAGTTTTCACCGCGACCTTTGGCACCGATGGTTCCCTTGCGTACTGCGCACTTCCGTTCACGTCCGTGCAGTAGCTGCTCATTGAACTGGCGGACGCCCGCTCGGGTCGTATTTCTCCAGGCCGTCCGGTACAACGCTAACTCCCCAATGTTCCATCGCGAGAGACCTGCCTGGATAACATCCCGGTCCTCACAGCTTTTGACCACCAGGATTTCGATTACCTGATATCAGTTGTCCGTACAGCAGCTGCTTTGGAATGCGGTCATCGCCCCTCAGACGAACGTGACCTTACCAACGGAGCTCGTTGAACATCAGCATGGCTTCCATTCCATCCATTCCAGCCCACCGCAGTATTTCAGTGTTCGGATTTATGTCCGACCAACGAACACCGAAGATGCGCGGTAAACTGGAAATGAAAACGGCTCAAATAGCGCACTTGCCGCGCTGACACAGTGCCCAAGTTTCGTTGCCTTACAGTAGTGTAGACAGCACCATTGAGCGGTAGACACGGAGCCTGGTGGCCAAATTCAGGCTATGGTTTATCCAGACACGTATTTCTGGACGTCCGGAAGCAGCACTAGTCTTTGCCTTACGAGCTCGTAAGTCGCGGTCCGTGGACAGCTTTGTGGACAAATTGATACCTAAGTAACAGAAATCTGCGCAGCCGTCGACAGCATCTCCATTGATGCGAATTTCAGGTGCAGGAGCAGCACCTCCACCCGAAGAAAGCTGAAAGAAAGAAAATGCCTTACCTGTGTTGATATACAGTCCAAACTTGGATGCTGCTGTCACAAAAGCCGCCGCCACTCATTGTGGTTTGTCTTCCCTATGTGTGAACAAAGTACTGTCATCTGCGAACAGAAGCGTGCGCATCGTTGAAGTATGTATGTATTCGTGTGTTGGGGCTCCGAAACGTCTAATATCCAGTAGGCGCCCATCCGTATGGTACTCACCCTCAACGCTGTGCTCCGTAGAGTCCTGAGAAGTAACTGTTAACATTGCATTCAGATATAAGCCAAATATGGCTGGCAACAAGACACAACCCTGTTTCATACCGGTGACAATATCAAAATCATCAGAGATCGATTCACACGATCGTACCTTCGCCTACGTACCCACACGCAACATTCAAATCAAACTGACGAACTTACTTGCACATCCAGACGTATCAAGCACCGTCCACAACGCCTCGTGACTCACAGAATCAAACACCCTGACAAAGTCCACGAAAAAAGCATACAAGGGCTGGTTGCATTCCCGGCACTTCTCTTGAAGCTGTCTAGCAGCGAACACCAGATCGATCGTATTGCGACTCACCCAGAATCCACACCGTTCCCGGGGAACATTGGTCCCCAAAATGTTCGCATTCAGTCGGTTCGGGGGATTCCTGGAAGCACCTTGCCTGCATAGCTCGGCTGACTGATGCCGCGATAGCTGTCGGGACATCGCTTACGACTCCTATCTTTAAACAAAGGTGTTATTGTAGCATCCTTGAGCCCTTGCAGCATTCCTTCCCAGATGAAACGCATACCGGTACCCGTCCACCATTTCTCAACATTTCACCTGGCAGTTATCACCATCATCATAGACAGCAATACATCAGTGGTTCACACTAATGCTTAACTGCCACACAACCATAATGAAAAAGCAAACCCTATATAGGAAGGGAGAGAAGGAAAAAAGAAGGGGATGGGAAGGGACCTAACTACTGAAAATGACTACGTCCATATTCAAACATTCAACACCGAGGTGCCTACACCCTGCAAACAAACAACCGAGCTGCAAGTGAGAGTAAGGCGTCATCAGCGAGACAGCTTCCTTACGGCTTTCACTGCCCTGCGTCGTTAAATGCACTCACTTCACAGACAACTCGGACAAACAACGACAACATTCACGCCACTGAGCTCGATTAGCCGCCATCTCACCTAGAGTTTCCAACCACCGACTCTGTGTGTCGCGAGGACCCCAGCCGGGCAGACGAACACGACCCACAGAGGCCAACCCCTTCGTGAACGACTTCATTTCCCTACGCCAGATCATTATCTGACCACCTCGCACCTTACACCAGTCGGTCGCAGTGTCAGCGAACAGTGCTCGGTGTGGAAGACGACTAGCTGGCATCCTGAGTACGTGACCTAACCATCTAAGCCTGTGCAAACGTAGGGACTGGACGAAAGAACTCGTTTGGCAATCACTACCAAACACCCACTTTCTAACCTCCTCGTTACTTACGCGCTGGTGCCACCCGATACGGTCGATTGAACGCAGACATCGGTGGTCAAATACTTGAAGACGGTTCACGTGTTCTACCCTGAGCGGCCAGGTTTCACTGCCGTAAAGTAATACGGCCCTCACCGTTGTCTTATATACGCGACCTTTTAACTTCAGAGAAATACACCTCTGTCGCCAGAGATGCCTCAAATTAGCGAATACCGCCCTAGCCTTAGAGATGCGCGCTTCTATTTTGTTCCCTACACCTCCACCGCAGCTGATGCAGCTTCTCAGGTATACAAACCGGTCAACAACCTCCTGACAGTACATCCTCGCCTTCAGCTTTTTCATTGCACAATTGTCTAATCGTTCTTTGCACCTCTGACAAATCCGGGGCAAGAGCTAGTAAAGATTGGGTGGCCTGTTGTGACAGGCTGTTCACGGTCACCCAGTGAATGGTAGCAAGACGGTCTGGTCGGCTACCGAAGTGTGCACTAGACTGATTTTCATGGTGTCCTCTGGTTGGGTGCACTAATAGCCGGTGTTCACGTTAACCAGTGGTTTGGTCGACTGAAGATATGAACCCAAAGTGTCTCTGGGAATCGTAGAACTTGTGTTGTTGACGATCGGCGTAGCTCTGCATCTGCCTACCTTGCTTCCTTCGTCAGTCGTCCTTGATTCTTCGAACACGTTCGGCCAGTTGACGGCGGGTACTCTGGAATGTCGCTCACCTGTCTTCATTGTCCGAGTCCATTGTGGAAACGGCGAACGATGCATTCTTCTCTCGTACCAAGCGGAAGATAACCATGTTGTCGTCGAACTAGACGGACTTTTTTAGTGTTCGACATGGGTCGTCTCGGTGGCTGCTGTCTTGAACTGTTCCTTGAGGTGTTGTTACATAACTTCAGTGGTTGCGGATACAGGAGCGTCTTGCAGTTGAGTGGCAACTGCGCTTTGAAAATCAACCCTCGTTTCCCGTTTGTACAGTCGTTTAACATTTAGTTTATGTCGTTGTCCGGACAACCTAAAATAAACTGGCTTGCACACATACACAAATAATTTGGTCCTGAGGAGTCTTTTATCGATGCTGCATTCACTGCCGCACATCATTCGCGTGATGTTGTGCACTTCACGAATGTCACACTGCTCCACAACCGCGTGATCGAGCAAATGATGATGGCCGCTTCGTGGATGAGTCCACGTCGTGATGTCGCTCACATCCAACTGGAATCAGGTGTTTGTGAGAGCCAGCTCGTGAGTAGCGCATAGGTGGAGCAGACGATCACTGCTCTCGTTGTCTGAACCAGTGCCGTAGTGTCGGAGGACTCCTGGCCAGGCTACCGAGCTGCGTTCAAGTCAACCAGACCAAACAGTCGGCCACTCATTGTTGCAGACCGGATTGTGGCAGACAGCCGATCATAGAAATAATCCTTTGTATCATCAGTGTGGTACATAGATGGGTCATAAACACTAACAAATGTGACACACCTCGCACGAGACGGAGTCGCATGGACAGGGTTCAAGAGCGACGCCGTGCGGTTCGCCTATCATCAAAGCATTCATTTGGTCAGCGACTGCGAAACAGACATCATGCTCCCTAGCACCGTCTATGGGCTAAGTTATCCAGTAGAAGGTCTACCCAGCGCATGCTTCTGGAAGCTTACCTTGGTTTTCAAGCCTTGTCTTACTCGAAGCTGCTGCATCAATGCCTTAGCTGTTCAGTTCCATCGCAATCAGTGCTGTTCAGCGTCCCAGCCATCCTGTGGTGCCGTATCGATCCACCAACATGCACACATTCCATGTCGTAATGGAAAGTGCCTTGTTTCCCCGGGCATGTTTCAGACTGGTCTTCGTGTTACTGAGATTCGAGTGAACATTGTCTGCTGTAGGATTCGTGCTGGTGGGGATCATTAGGGTAGAGGAAGGAAGAGGGTTTGACAGCAGTACATTTTCGCCTATCCGTCCTACCACGAACAGCAGACAGGGCGGCCCGGTTTTTCCTGCGCGACGACCTATGTATCTGACATTTGATTTTTAGTGTATTTGCATAGATTATGTGGGCTTTGGGTACTACCAGGACGACAGTTAAGGCCCTCAACCAAAGCTTACTCAAAAACCTGTGCCGCAAAACAGCGTGTGACACATGAACACAATCACAACAAAGTCAACCAATGGCAACGACCAAATTGCACTAGCTACGCACGAATTCGAGAGCCATGCACCTCTAAAGTATACACACAAGATCAATACTACTGCAAAGAGAAACTAGTCACACAAAACCAGACCAGGCAAAAACGAACATCAGTTTGAACCAAACCATAACACATCGGCATCATCCACAACGAGCTCAACTGCATTTTGTCTGGTTGCTTCCCTTTGTTCAGTCTGACATGGTTGAACCTGCAGAAACTGATGTCCCAGTCAGCATAACCCACCGAATCAAAACATCACGCAAACCTGACCACCACGCCGAGGAGGCAGAAAAGGTCAGGATCACACACATACACATTGGGAAATCGAACTGTCCATGCATAAACATGTCAAATTAATAGTCCACCGCAGAATCGGTCACCCAGCCACACCAAAAAATGGAAAAAGCGCACATTTTCACGGATGTAAGTTCAAGATTAACGGGGTTGTGTAAAGTCAACTTGTCATGTTAGCCGTTGGCACTTTGTTGGTAATCATCAGACCCAGGTGCAATGGACGGATTATGATACGCCAAATTGTTTTTTTTCTTACTCGTGGCTCATGGTTCCTTGTTATTCCATGATCGTCCAGTACGCGGCATTACAGGGTTTCTTGTTTCATTTATCTTCTTTCAAGGGTTGCTTAAAATCCCCCGTTTTAATTGCAATATTGTGTATTGTACATGTAACAGTAAAAGGTACGTAAAGTGGCAAGCGTGCCAAAAGCGAGAATTGTGATTTATTTACGGTCAAAAGAATATGAGAGATAGGCATAAGGCTATACATAAGTGTTAACAGAGCTTCGTTACGCCAGTATCACTTATGTTCTCCGCCATATTAGACGGCACTTCAACCAAAAGTATTCATCGTTCTTTAGATTCCAGTCAGGGTATGAAGAATACCCTACTAATGTCGGTGCCCTCATTCTCCGAACCCAGACCACTTAATTACTGTCGACTGTCCTTGCGCACCACACGATGAATCGTTGGTTTTAAATCTCACTCCCATCGCCGCATCTGTACAACTACGGCCAACTTACCAATGTCAAGCATAGCCTCTGTAGGTTTGTGAAAATCCCACTGTATGCGTGCGCGCGCTTGCAGTCGCACGCATTGTGCCGGTTCGATCAGAACGATCAGCAAACTAACGTAAACACGGAAAGCTCCGGGACCATTCGGTTGAGTTTCATTAATTAATAGAGCGATGTTATGGTTATCTGATGTGATTTTATTTTGCCCCATGCATGTATTAAACCACCTGTCTGCGTTCTGGATTCGAATGCCAGTTTTACCCTCAATAATCCTTAGTTTGTGGTATTCGGTGTCCCTTCAGATGGCGATGAGCATAGTCGCTAAGTTCGAGATTCTACCAATTCCAGGCGATACTGCTTGTACGTTATGGTCGAACCAGTTGTTTGTGGGTAACTCCTTTAGAAAAGGCATTGCAATGACTGTAGTTGTATATGGTCAGTGTATGTGTAGCTTTGTAGTGTTTGTTGACCGTTCGTGTAGCTGCTGGCTTAAACCCCGATTACTTCGACTACCTCTGTGTCTGGGAGTCTTAGACACAAGTACTATCCATTGGTTACTCAACAGTAAATACCTTATGGTAAAAATGTCAAACTGTCGAGTTTCTTAGGTTTGACCAGTAGATCAAATATTGCAGAATAATCCACGGCAAATCACTATGTGCGAACGATCTTCACTCTATCATATGCAAACTGATTTCAGTTTGTTCTTGTGTGTTCACCTTCACATCTAATATAGTCAGATGTATAGTACCGTTTTTTATCTCGCGTTGTCACAGTTACAACCTGGCATCCATTCGCGCCCGCAGTCACAGCACGGAAGATGTTCCCACATCATCTGGCCTCGTTTCCCGTTCACCTACAACGGCACATTCACCTGATCGCCATCATTCACTGACCAACGGCAATGATAATGTGACGGAATCGGATCTACATCATGTGCACTTAAAACCGTGCCTGCTACACAGACCATCAAGTTCTGTTGGTCCCAAGTCGTCGAATGTTCATGGAACCACCTCTTCACTGTCACTAAAAAACTCACATTTTCACGGTCTAGCAAACCAGCCAGATCAGACTGGGTCCATCAGTGATCCCTTGCCGACTTCAGTTATCCGTTGCACGACCATAGGCAATTTCGGCTCTCCGCCGCTCGGCGTATCTCCAGTCGCTACGCTCGACCCTCACCGGCGTCTATCACACGTGGAGTCGTTGACCAAGAGATACGGTCAGTCTCGAAGTCCTCCGCCTTCTGCCAACATTATGAAATCGATCGATGTGAGTGGGCTTTTTTAGTTGTTCCAGTTCACTTTGTCGGAAACATACTTCGTCTGGTTGTGCCACTAGTTGCTTGCGTTTCCAAGTGAACAAGGCCATACGCAATTTCGGTCAGGTTTTTCCCCGGGATTACATAATTGTGTAGTCGCCTACTTTCTCTTGAAGTCTGTTCATTCTTCACGAATGTGTCGAACCAGAGGGCGTGTCGTTTTTTCTAAGTGTCTCCGTGCTATGTGTAGTTTGTCTTACCGTTAGCAATGTCCGATGTGATACACTTCAGTGATAGCTTAGCCCTGCAAAAACCGCGTGCTAACAAAACTAACTATCATCCCAACCCAAGTTACCGTGACTTTCCTCGCTATTCGGGTTTTTGTATCCTGGTTGTATTCTCTCCGTGTGTATGTCACATACTGGTAAGGATACGGAGAATATAACAATATGCAACGTTTTTCGTACTCGTGCTTTTCAGGCAAACAGCGTCTTACTCTCCACCCCGATAGGTAATGTCCAATCCGCGACCGATACTGATAATCATCCTTTCTCACTGTGAGTTAATTTATTGTAAAATTAGTTGCAAGTTTTCGGACAGACTAGGTGTCGGTGCAGACCGTGTATCGAACACATTTGATAAAACGGGTAGTCACCTGAAGACAGGATATGGAACGAGAGGTACAACGGTAACAACGGGAAAGGTTTTTTTGCCAGTTTCACATTAAACTCGGTTTTGGTGTTTTCGTGGTTTTTTAATTTTCCTCTTCTCTCCTTTCCGGAAAGAAGCTTTTATAATACTTACTGAAGATATCCGTGACAACGGGCATAACTGCATCCCCATCACTGACTACGGCTTTGGGCCATATTCATCATCGTCTCCAACCGGTGACCGTGCATCCTTCGCATCACAGCCGGAGTACAGCCATCAAAGGCTAAATTTTGCCGGTTTTTTTCACGCAAGCAGTCCGCTTGAGAGTGTGGACAGTTTCACTTATTTGAGTAGCACTATCTCGTCAGTTTGTAATGTTGCTGTTGAGCTGTCAGCGTGTCTGGCAAAGGCCCCTGCCAGCTCACATCACCTGTGGAGTCGAAAAGACTTCCCGTTGCCATTAAAAGGAAAGGAATATAATGCTTATATGCCTTCGGTTTTGCCCAATCCTTTGGAAACCTGACTCGTTCGTGGTGACGATGTAAGCATGTTTGCTGTGTTTGACGATCGTTGTCTCTGCCATTCAGCGCACATCAAGTGTTCTGATCACGTGAACAATACGGCCATTTGCCAGCGTGTATTTCGGAACACTCACGATATGCGACCAATGTATCACATAATCAGGCCGCACAGTTCGTGATCGTTAGGTCGCATACTCCGAATGCTGGCTAAGCGTTTATCGGAAATATTAAAATTGCTAACACGGGCAGAACCGCATGATGGTCAAGGAACGACTTGGTCGTGAATTATGAAGGCTCTTGATTGTCCCATTGAGCAAAGTGAGTAGCCGTTGCCTGCCCCGCTATGGTCTACGTAATCCCTCAAATCGCTGGCTAGAAATACTGTCCGAGACGACATTCGTACATTCGTACCATTTCTAGCTCTCTCGCCTTGCCAAGTTTAGTCAATTTATATCCACTTTGCTATGTTACTCCACGTCACTGTTGAAGTGAGTGGCGGCCCGAACCACAGTGCTTTCTGGTCAAGCTATTAACCCTTATGTGTGAATGAATGTATGTGCCGTTTTCCCCGCTAAACAGAACATGTACACAATGCGCAACATGGTACATGCTAGGCAGACGCACGTAAGAGGCATCTTAACGATTTCAATCGCTTATGAGTAACTACTTAGCCCAAGCAGAGGCTGCTCGTTCCAAACATGCTGACGAACTTTGTAGTTGTTCAGTTGCTAGAAGGGACATATTCTGGCAGCAGATTTTTGATCCGAAGGCAGACTTAGGGAACAACGCCCAAATTGTTGCAGTTTGTGTGCATGTGCCGATTGAACGTCATTCACCCGTTCAGTTTACAGATAGCGTTCTAAGAATGTGGTTGATCCTCATTTTTCCGTCAAGACCGTTAGTAATTTATAACTATAAAGTCCTTGTGCATCAATTTTAGGTGCAGCGACCAAATTCATTTTTCACACTTTTTTGGTAGCTTCTGCTGAAATTTTCGGGATGGAAGATCCGTGCGTGTCCGTTAGTAAACATTTTACTCCCAGCAGTTGAAGTATCGTTACAGTTTTACGTTACAACACACTGTAACTGATTTGCACAGAGCGACGCACAGCACTCATCAATGGTTTCGAATTTAACCTTATCCAACTAGTGTCCGTCGTTGTGGCAGTATAAGTGAATATGGGAAACCTTATCGTCAATAGGTAATAGCAGCCATCATTATTTGTTGAAACGGAACGGTTAAATGGAGGTGAGGCAAAAACTGGACCAGCGGGACAATAATCGCTGTCCGGTTTGAACTTGGTTTGACTTACGGTGGTAAGCTTGAAGTAATTACACACTAACTACACGAGCTTGCAAAATGGAAATTGTAGGTTGCCCTTCACGGTTGCCCTGTGTACTCTTGTGTGGCTGTGAGCAACTGCATGTGGCAAATGGCCGTGTGATGGCAACAGATGTACTACTTGACTAGCCACAGACGTTAGTTCTAACCAACGAAAAATCGTTATGAGCACGCACGCCTTTAAATACAGAGGCATGAGAGCAAAGATCTCTTCCGCTGATAGTTCAACTCGCCTTGTCCGAACACGAACAGTATTTCACGTCGATGGCAAGCATGTGGCCAGTTACTCGGAGGCCATAGTAGATAAATACACTTTGAGGCGACTTAAGCCCGCTTGGTTGGTTATTCACTAATAGTCACCTGCAGTTTACTGCCCTTAGATTCAGTCGCACTTACTTTCTATATTGCACACATCGTTACTTTATCTGGGCACAAAGTCTCCGAATGCGATGGAGGCCTGAGAGCACTGGTGAGAGACGACTTGAGTCTGGCTACAAAACGGGTAGTCATTGCGGGGAAACGCAAGTGGTACCGGATCCTTAAGGTACAATCTTTGACCGATTATTCACCGAAGCGTTCTCCACAGTGTACGATATCGCTGTACACTATCACATGGGAGAAAAACAGACAGGCTTCTTGTCTTATCTAACAAAGACTATCTAAAGCATCCGAAGTCAGACCACTGTGAACTCTTATGAAGAAGGGCTGGTTGCAATAGGTCATTTCTCAAGTTAGACCGTCTTCTGCTACTGTGCACAGTGAACGTGAAGTTCCGCTTCCAGGGAACTGTTTGTATACAAATTGATCGTGTTGTTATGATCAGTCCACTCAGTTCGCTATTAGCTGTTATTTTCGTTGCCCATCTGGAGCAGAATGCAGATGTCGTCGTCAGTCAGATTCACTTCTACCGGCGTTGTGTCGACGATATCCTGATATCTACCGAAAACGAGTATACTCGACACAATGAACAAGCTAAATTCCAAAATTAGCTTTAAGATTGAGCACGTGCAGGATGTTACCCTGGTGTTTTTGGATATTCTCATGAACGTCGGAATAGCGGCTTTGTACTGTAGTCCGTCTACCGGAAACACACTTGGACTGGACAGTACGCGAACTTTCACAGTTTTGTGCCGATTTAGTACAAATGTAGTCTAATGAGAACTTCGTATTATCACACAAGACGAATCTGTTCGAGAGGAACACTGGTTAAAGAAATATCATTATTGAGAACCACGCTCAAAGAAAATGGCTATCCGTCGGAATTGTGAAGTAAGTCAACAAACCAAGCCGTTTACCGCGATGGCTTCAACTGAATGTCTACTTCTGTTTGCTCTACAGGGGTAACGACGTTACTACTCTGTTGAAAACCTCTCAAGGCGGCAATAGGGGCGCGCGTTCTGTGCAGTCCAACTGGTCATGCTGTTCATCACCACCCTAATCCAAACACCACCACTGAAAACCGCTACCGCTTAGTGCCAAATCTTACATCACATGTGAATTCTGGTGTTAGTGTCGGGTCATTCACATAGGCAGAACGGAGCGGCAGTTGTATGGTCGGGTAAACGATCACGTTCCAGTTTGGGTTCACAAAACGATCGTGGATACCACAATGCCGGAATCAAGTCAGAATGTGAAAATTCACGAGGAACCGACGTCATCGACCGCTCGACGCCTGTTGACTTGTCGATCCTAACTGAACCTGAATATGTTACGCAACAAAAAAATCGGAGGCTTCTCTGATTCGCGGAGGCGGTAGCAATTAGGACATGGAATCCAACCCCTTGCGTACAAAGGGACTTGTTCGTCAGTACCAGATTGCTCTGATAACTGATGAGCATTGATGTTTGTTTGTGTGGTTGTTGATTATACTGTTCGATTTTCCAGTGTCCATTGTACTTTACTGTATAAACCCACAGACTGCCCTATGTGCCTGATGAGATGCAGCGAAGTGTGCTCAGGAGATACGTCGTGCAAAAAACTGTTTTTGACTTCTCTGACCAAATCTTTTACGGGAAAAAGTTGCTCTGTAGTTCTCATTGAGTTAGAGGAATCTGAGAGGAGACTTAGCCGCAGCCCAAATATTCTTCTACAGGCTTAGTCACTTGTTAACTGAACTCCTATCGTTGATCGGGAACCGTCAATGAAAGCAACATTCTTCTGAACGTGGATTTTCAATGAGCTCATTATTACGTAAGAAAAACTTCTGTGCAGCTAGGGTTTACCCGTTCTAGAACGCAGTTTGTTTTAATGGCTTATTGCAATGGCTAGTTGTAATGTTTACACGCAACAACCGGGGTATTGATCACTTCTTTAATGTGCTGTTCGGGTCACGGATGCGTATGACCTGTCGGTGGTTGTCTGTGTGTATATGAGTTTGCCGCCTCATTGTGCTTAAGTGATCGATGTTAGCAGGTTGCAAGCCAGTAATCTTTACATTCGGTTTTGGGTCACTACACCGAAGAGCTCATTCTTCACATTAATGCGCTCTCTGTTCAACCCAGACAGAAACACAAGCATGTAACCCTTCTTCCGCACAAATTTATCAGCAATGAAACCAAGCCAGACAATGACATCATTGAAAACGTTTACATTTAAATTCGAAGGACTGTTAAGACAGTGTGCAACATTACCGATAATGTCATTCTTTCCATCACCGTCTAACTCTCCCCGCAATAAAGTCGAGTAAGAGAGTGGTCAGATCTTTTTGGCGTTGGCCAAGGAGATGCGTTGAACTATAGGTGGCAAACCTATGCGTCAGTTTCTCCGTTTCAGCACTTAGTCTCTGTCTGGTCGCCACACCCGTTCTAGCCGACTTCACAAACAGTTGGGAAACATGCGAAGGAAATACCCAGGTTCGAGGACATGTACATTGCCATCCCTGAAGATCCGTTACAAAACAGTCCCGTTCTTCACATGGTGGTTCCACTGTACATGAGCAATCGTGCGTAATTAGCGTGTGTCAAAACGGGCAATCGACAAACATCCCTCACTCGGGTGGGTCAATTTTTGAAATCATACTGCAAGATCAAACGCACGTATGCAGAGTACACCAGGTTTTTGTTTTTCTGTTGCTACAGGTATTGGGGGCTGACACACGCCATGCGAGCCTATAGAATATGGCCACCAATCGCTTCGCTGACGTTTGTATCAACACTTAGGCAGTCATAGAGGTAGACTAAATTACTCACACTTCACCAGGAGGTTGGGACACTTCAGGATTGACTGTATTTTTTATTCACTGTTTTCATCTGTAGCAGACGTTAGTGAGTGTTGAGCTTAGTAACTGGAATTACGACGAGTGGTAGCGAACCGAAACCCTCCATGGTCACTTGATCCAGCATGCCCACTACCAAGGTTGATGACTGGTAAATGCCCCCCCAATATCGTTTTGGTGCATTTCAGTCTTGTGCAGTGCAACGTAAGTCTAATACTAAAGTGATAAGGCTAGCCACCTCGCAGGTGCTATCGTATGTTCAGTTGGATGTTAATCATCTGCTGGTACTACATTGCTCCTGGATGCTGTTCAGTTGAGTTTGGTCATATACGTTTTATATATTATGTTTCATCCATCCTCTGTTCTTCTCTTGTGATTCTTTGGCAGTGAAACATCAGTGTTCTCCATTGGCACATTATCGTCATTGATTAAACGAAGTGCAAATCCTGTGCGATGGCTTCGAATACGCCTAACGACGCTCGCTTCGTACGGCTGAAGTATCAGTCAGCTAGTAATTTTGGTCGTTCAGACATGTAATCCAGTTTGATCCGTCCTCGGATTTCGGACACCGAAGAAATCGTCGTTGTCGCCATTATTGTCTACCCAAAAATCAATCAAATACATTCAGTTGTGGTTCATGTACTACGATTGAGAAACGAACTACGATGGTTGGATCACACATTCCACATGCCAGGCAAACGTTTACCGTACCGGCCGTTATATTATGTGGCCACCAACAGTTGGGTAAAACCGTGCGGTAATCAAACAACAGCGCATGGCCACGAAGTGTAGAGACTCTGACTGTTCCACTAAGCAAACTGGATAGGTGTCGCCTGGCTGGCTGAGATCCACGTGATCATTTGAATCGCCAGCTAGAAACGCTATCCGAAACAACAGGGTGCCATAGTTAATAGCGTATCTGTATTCATACTATTTCTAGCTCTTCCACCTAGCCACGTTTAGCCAACTGTATCTTTCTGGTACACTTATCCACATCACTTCATAGGTGACCGACAGCCCAAATCATAGCACCTTCTGGTGGAGCTTTAGGCCGTTACAAATGATTGGACGAATGGCCAATGAATTCACAAATCACGCTTAACGCCTCAGCAGTTGATGGTCATAATTTATAGTGACCCGGTTGCAGAACATTTGGCTGGATCCGAACCAGTTACAAAAACAGCTTGCGAAAACTTGTGAAATCATGAAAAAATCTGCCTGCGTAGTCAATTTGCCGGGTGATTTAGTGGATTTCATGTAACACAGTAGGTTGGGTTGGTAGCTAAGTCTAAATGTGACATTTCTGGGCATCCAGCGTAGCTTTGCAGCTCAACTAAGCATGCTGTTTCTGTCCCTGGTTCGAATCCAGCCGAAGTCCAAATTTTCCGCAGTTGGGTCCCCTGTACACTCATCAAATCTGCCATGCTACCTATCAGTAATATGGTCATCGTTTTGCACGAAATGGCCCCGTAACATACGTGACGGTAACCCAGCGCAGTCTCTGTCGTAAACTCGTGCATCATGTTTGCAGATCAGGTTATATTGCCACAGGTCCCTGGTCAGTCAAATCCATCCGCATCGGGGATCAATCGGATGAGAGTGTCGACACAAAGTTGCGTGTAATGACCCCCAACTATTTGCGAGATCTTTGCAGTTTTGTTGACGCTGCCCCCCCCCCCAGGTTTCAAGTAGCGAATAAATCACCAGTCAATTGTACTCTGCTTGTCAATGATGCAGCAACCATTACATTGTCTGCATTTTCTGCTTTGCGGTACTGTCCAACGGACAAGCATACCAGATCAATCCTCGTTGTTTTGTTGCCAATGCAGATATCTGGATGGGTGCACGTATTCTGGGAATAACCGTGTGTTCTAGGAACCCGAATACTTCATCGACGGCCTGTTACACCCACCATTTGCATTGTTTTACTCTATTTGGTTCGTGCGTAGGAGTTAGGGCGATTTTAACTGTTTAATCAAATGTCAGCCTGGTAAAATCACGTGGTGTTTCGTCTCAACGTATGTAGACTAGTTAGCCACCACATTTTTGCCTCACTGCACAGATTGGTCATTGGTTAGCACTTCGGCGTCTGTTCGCCATACTCACGTGATTTGTTGCCTCGACAACGAATACTGCCTTCTGTTGACGTCTGCTTATTGACGGTTTGACCACCTGTTAATTTAGATGGGATATATAGGCTAAGTGTTATCGTTCTCTGGAATGGTGTGTTATTGATCTATCTAGGCGAACATTTGATACAGGCGACGGTCTTCGAAACCCACATTGTTATGCCGTCTGAAGCTCGGATCTTGACACTACATAATCCACATCGATGTTTCGCTTAGGTTACCTTGTATGGTTCAACTGTGTGTTATTTACTTTGGCTGATCTCGTTTTTTTTGCAGTAGAGAGTGAATGGCTGTGCCGATCAACACTTTTCTTGCCTAGTATTGACTTCCTCGTGTGTTTTATGCTATTGACCCACGTTATTAACACTCAAGCATTCAGTATTCCCCTTCTGTGCGTTCTGAACTAAAGGGGCGAGCGAATCAATGCGGAAGTTCAGTCTTTCATTCTGTTTATGATGTACCGTTTGTTTAACGTTCCCACTCTCATTCATTGGAATATGTTAGGTAACCGCTGCTAGTGTACTTTACTTTGTCGTTTCAGTCATATTGCTCATAGCGTTGTGTTCACGTATGCACACCTTTCCACATACACGGTGTGGTGTTGAAGTCGCCTGCAAGCTTCTCAGTGTGACAATTTGAGTCGGCTTGTCACACAAGACACACGGCCCTCCAAAATCAGTCATGCGTGACCGGGGACACGATGAGATGAATGTACCATCGCTCAGTGCTCAACTGTTTGGGCGTCCTGTGTCAGGCAACCAATTGGGGTTGCACACTATCCGTGTTTCGAACGGTTGACTGGAGATGAAGAAACGTTGCCGTTTTGTAATTTCGGCGAACTACAACAATAGGACAAGCGTCACTCGATTGTACTACTGCAGATGTTCTACCTATAAAGCGAGAGTCTTACATCCCCGATGTGCGACTATTTTACCACCGTAGTTTCTAGCAATTACTCTGCAGGTCACACAACAGATATAACTAATCATAGTAATACTGTGCCGGTGAGTCTCACCTCTTACCACTCAGCCTCAGACTTCCCTCGTCCCCTGCTTAGATATAGAATGCGAATTAATGCAGGTGTCATCAGTATTCGCATTCCAAACTCGATAGGTCAACAGACCACTATCGCATGAACCTTAGGATGTTGAATGTCGGTGTTGTTGCACTTCGGAGACTAAATTCTCGAACAGTAGTCAGTGTACGGGACTGACAACACCCACACTGTCTACTCGATACTGGTCATACATTTCAGGTGATTCCACTGCCTCCTCTACCAGTCAGGCTGGAGTGGGTATAGTCCCCAGCACGATGGTCTTAGCCACGTTGGTAGATTGAATTCCTGTTAACAGTAGACTATGCCGTCCATTTGGCAGATTGTGTTAAAGCGAGCTCTAGACGTAAAACTTTCAGACATCTAATTGTCTGCTTGTGCCTCAGCTGACTGTATTGACGTGAGCATCAGAGACGCCCTTTAATCGGATATTGTCGCTGCCTATCGGTCGACACATTGTTCTGATACAGTCGTTCAGGTCGAAGATATGAGCACCGATGACGGCCGCCTTGTTGAGGCCGAGTCTCGTTTAGGTGGTAGGTTTGGGTGGGCATCACATTGCTCACATCACATTGCTATACTTGGCACCCCTCTTCTCCGAATCAAGCTTGGTTTCCGACAGATCACATAGCTGTTAGTTGTAAGTGGCGGGTTCTATTCAGGACTGCTGTTCTTACTGGAGCACATATTTGGACTCGGGTCATGCGCTGGTACGCTGTCGTTTCGTTCTTATTTTTGTTGAGCAACGATCTCATTGACAGCGAAGCTGTCAGTGAAGCTATCAGCGAGACAGATGGCACATTAATCTATAATAAGTCCAGAAGGTGAGAGTGGTGAGCGGAACACTTTGAGGATCACTTTGGCTGGCCTTCCGCTTCTACTGTGTTGCCGCCACAAACTTGTAATGTAGCACCTTGGTTGTTGGATTTGGAACCACCCAATAAGATTGAGGTTTGCAATTGTATTTCGCCTCTGAAACGTAATAGCGTTGCTGGTTCAGATGATCTTGTGCCAGTACTTTTCAAAAGAAGGTCGGTAGGCCTTAGTGGAGGCTTTGATTCCGTTGTTTCAACTTGTGTGGACGACGCAGACCACCAGCCTTCTATGCTGAGGTTACTCAATAATAGTTCTCATATTCAAGGTGGGAGTCTGGGGGCTCTTGCAAGAGCTATAGGGGAATTAGTTTGAGCCCAGTGGTTACTAGGATTGTGGCATCCATTGTACTTCGTCGACTCAGTGGTGCTCAAGAGGCAAACATTGGAGAAGAACAGACAGGGTTTCGCTCTGGACAGGGGTGTATTGATCACATTTTTCTCTTCGTTAAATTCTTGAGCAGCGTCATGTGCACTGCCGGCCGGTAATCGCCGTATTTCTTGACTCTACAGGTGTGTTCGATTCGGTGGATTAATCTACAATTTTAGGATCGCTCAAACGCAGGAGTGTACCGACCATGTATGTGAACATGCTGTCGATTTTTTACTCGCATAATTCTGCTGAGGTTGTGGTTTACGGTGAACTGTCCGGCAGGCTGTGCACCTTCACCGTCCTTTTTTCAAATTCTGGAGCAGCGTCATTGTTGTATTTCTCGACTTTAAAGGTGCGTTCGATTCAGTGGATCGACCTGCACTTGTGGAGTCGTTCAAACGCAAAGGTGTGCTGACTAAGTACGTAAACATGCTGTCGGCACTCTATTCCCATACTTCATCTGAAGTTGGGGTTTACGGTGAACTGTCTGACAGTTTCAGCACCATGAGTGGCGTACGTCAAGGCTGTCCGCTCTGACCATTTTAGTTTGATTTCGTCATAGTCGGTGATTGGAAACTCTAGGTGAGACAGTGAGTAATGGAACTCACTGGTGTGGATGTTGTGTTGTTGTTTGTCCGAGTTGTTTGTGAAGTGAGTGCGCTTAATTATGCGGAGTTTTGAAAGTCGTAAGGGAGCTATCTTGGTGATGACGTTTTACTTTCATTTACAGCTTGGTCGTTTATTTGTAAGGTGTTGTTGAATTCCTGAAGAGTGATCAGGTCCCCCTTCCTTCCCGCATCTACTCTCTCTTCTTTCTAACCACGCTTTTTTCCTGGTTGTGCGTCGGTTACTCGTCAATGTGTGACCGATTTATTGCTGTCGATAACGATCATGGTGATTTTAATGGGTTTTGTGATGCTCTCACTACAAAATTGTGAAATTGTGGTTTTCAGTGCTCAACTGGTACATTTGAGATCAATACTTTTTTCGTCAAAGCGAGTGTTCGAGTTCACGTGACATCTATTGAGCGACTCGAGCTCCGCACGGGAAACGATACGGGCGGGGTTTCCGATCCGTAGCACCTTTGCGTACTTTCGGCCGCTTCTTGTCATTGGTTACCCAAGTGCTGTTTACGGGATGCCATTCATTTTTCGACTGATGGATTTTCACACTGACTCACCCTGTGTCGTACAGCCCTGTCCGGTTGACACCACATTTCGGGTACCGCACGCGCTTAAGGCTTCGGCGACCCGGTGTTTTTTATCCAGTCCCACTTCATGATGGTGGTCGGTAAGCTTTTCTGAAATAGCTGATCCACCTGGCTCCACGCCTACGTGTTCTTCTGGTGGCATCAGAAGTGCATTACACGTTGGTCTCGATATATTAATTGGCGATCAGACTACTGGAAATCTCCCTCTAAACAACACCAAATGTTCACACACGTCGCTCTGAAGAAACCCTTTGGAACATATTTGTGATATGTAATGCAACAAATATCTCATCGGCTTACTTTAAAAAACCTAGGGATTCGGTTGTCTTCTTATTTATCCTTGTCCTGCCCTTACCAGATGACCACTGAAAAATTTTCGAGGCTGTTTAAGTTATGAGGAGCCCTTTTCGGTGTAGACATGCATGCTTCTCAATATTTTACAAGGCCCATATTAGACCGTTGCTTGAGTACGCCAATCGAGCCGCGTGTACCTGCCCAAATTAGCTGTTCGTGTTGTATTATCGACTTCAGATCTTGTAAGGGTCTGACCTTGAGTGTGACTACCTGGAGGAATTCGATTCGAACGAGTGTCCGAAGGTTCGATGGGAGACGGTTTCGCGGTCGTACATTGCGCTGGCGGTGTATAGAAAGCCTGTAGATGCCGTAGATCGTGGTGTTAGGAGTATATGGCGTTACGATTATTGCGGTCACGGATTACTACATCATCAACGTATTCGTAGTACACCGTCAGCGACGAGATGGCGAATACGTTAGACCCAGATAGGTTGTCACATCTGTTTTTTCGCTCTTATCAGCCAACGACCGCTGCCGTTTGTTGGATCACTCGCACTTCTTCTCTGAAAGCTGAGTCATGGTAGTCCCCTTTTTTCCCTTCAGCTTTGTTAGTGCATTGTGTGAATGAATGTATTGTTTGTTTTTCAGTCAAACATCAAATTTTTGTTTTGTATATGTTTCTCTTCTCATCCTATCTAGAGTTCAATACTAGGTACTCCTATGTTGAAATAATTCTCATCTTTTAATCTCACTAGCTTTCTTTCTGGCCTAAATCCTGTCATTAGTCTTTGTTTTTTGTTTCAAAGAGAAAGGTTTCACTTTCCTACTAGTCTGTCAATTTACTGACCAGCTAGACCACAAAGACCTCTGATCACATGCCTTCTGATCTCATTCCTTTGGGTCTACACTGGTTTACACGTAGTCTGTGAATGGAACCACACGTGGTGGAGCATAGCCACTTTTGATGTGTCACGCGCAGGCGTTCCTTGGCTTCGATCCCTGTGACAAACTAATCCGATACGGTCGTTGCTTACTCACATCGGAGCACTAGTATTGGGAAGAAAGGAGGCATGTGCCACTGCATTTATGTTAGTCAACAAACGATTTGTACGGTTGGCTACATGTGCAATCCAACATAACCTAACCTACCGCGGTTGTACTAGACCTGCGACTTTGGTATTTCGTGATGTGATAGCAAGAAACACCAGTTCTGTACTAACTGTTGAAAGTTATTGGGAGAACACTGAAATTTTTTTAAATGAAACTATAGACAGTTTCCGGATTTTGTATGCTCTTAAGCCGGGTACAATTTCGACCGGAATTTGAAGGTGAGTCGTTTCACAGCGCTTTCATCAATCTCCATTGCCCTTTTCGGTATACTCTTATACAGGCTGTACACAATCTGTCGACTTTAATCTTAGCCTTCACAGATGTGTGTCTTAAATCATACGCCCTTGGGAAATATATTCTTGGAAGCTTTTTTTAAGTGGGACTAGACGTACTGGATTTCATTCTAATCGAGGTCAATCCCGGAAAAATTGCATTACAACAGTACTTTCACTTTCCGCCGTGTGATAGATAAACAGTATGTCTTCCCATGAAAGAATAATGCATCCGATCTCCAATTGTCTTTACCGAATCAATTACAAAGATGAGTAGCAGAAGTCGCTTTATTTCGACAAAGAATGTGGACGTCTCAGGACGCTGAATATGTGGGTGTATATAGTGTTTTTGGTGACCTACACATATTCCGGAATCTGAAGTTTGAGAGACAGGTACCAAAATAGTGGACAAGTTTTCCGAATGACGGGTGGAAGCAGCGTATTCAACGTCGAACGCGTAAACCAGTATTGAATGTTATCTCATGAATGTTTCTTGGAGTTCAGTTCCAGCTCAATTGGTCGAAGTCGTTTTCCCTGAATAGTAAGTGTTTTGAGTAGAGCAATCTGATCCTCCGACAATCACGAGAGTTGTTGGAAGGGAATCATACTGGGAAAATAACGAACTGTTCCATCCACTGTCCTTGTGGTTTTTGTGATGTCGAAAGACTGACCGATCTATAGACAGATCCGGAACGGTTCTCACTTCATAGAGAACAAGACCCCCACGAATCACGTTCTCATCCGTATAATAAAAATACAACCGGGCCCATTTATTTTCGCTAAAGCTGCTCCAGACTACGGGTTCTCTGTTTTGCAGCGTACATTTCGGTTAAATTGATCCTGGATGGAATGCCTCCAGAGCATCTCTTTTCGGACTGAGACCTTCACTGGTTACAAGTCACTTTCGTCAAGCTGGATAACAAGTCGTAAGGTTTCACTCTCAACCTTTTATTCTCGCATGGGTTCAGTTCGTTTTTATTCGTTCGCTTCAGAAGTGCCAGGACACCTCGTTAGCGCATTTTCATGCCATTTGCTTCAATACGATGTCTCAACACAGAGGAGGTTTGTAGCGAATATCCCGTGGTGATCTACGTCTACTGTATTGTCCATAGCGCATTGCCAGTCGATCAGGTTTACCAAGCCTCAGAGGTTGTCTGCCGAGTTTCTTTGTTTTTTCAACTTCCCGATGATTCTGTGCGGTTTGATAATTGATTTTCAGATTTTTACTAATCCGTTAGAGCTTTCTGTGTAGTGGCACACTACATCTGTTATATGTTCCATCGCTTATTCTTTATCATTTTAATGAATGCGTATGGTAACATAGTGTAGCCCTAGATGAGCTGTACTAGTGCTGGTTATCACGTCGTCTGTCTAGAAATGTGATTCTGAGTCAGACTTGGATTATCATTGCCGTACCAGACTGCGGAATTTTAGTCTTTCTGGGTGGCTTTATCAAACGAAGATAAATTGTGTTTGTACCAAATGCTTGTGCCTTCGATAGCTGTGCATCGTCTGTATTTTCACTAATATCATCAGGCTAAAAACTTTCATTGCTGATTATAAAGCTGACTTCATTTGTCATCATCTTACTAAATATCAGCTCCGTAGGTGTAGTTGCGTCACTTTGGGATGACGCCATGCCACTCTTACCTGTCTCGGTTCAATTTTCCGGTGAGTGGGAACACTGTGCGTATATGTTGCCGTGCTCATAGCCAACGCGGGCACAAACAGTCGCGCACTTCAGATGGCAACACCGGCAAACCGCTCGTCTATCTGTTAGGGCATTGACGTTCCACTTAGATAAACGCATGCTTCAGTCCCCCTCCGAGACAGGACTTGTCCGAACGGTCGGGTTGTGCGCATGTTTACGAACATTCGCGTGTTCTCACCCCACCCCACCCCCCGTATGTAGATGAGGCTTCACACAAATGAACGAGGTGTGTGGGTCCTTGTCTTGGTCATTTTGTTGACAGGCTGTTGGCGAGTTAACTCCAGTTTTCTTCCCGTGTGCATGTCCTCCCAATCTTTCAGGGCTAGGCGGACTCACCCAGGTATACATCAGTCCTGCAAACTTTTTCACCATTAGACGCTATGTAGTAAAGTCATTAATCGAGTGACTCGAAATTGATATCGAGACACATAGTATTGACCTCAGGAAATCTTCAAGTGGAAATGGCATTGCACAACCTCAGCAGTTTTTGTTGTATTGCTCATGGTCGTATCAGACCTGCTGACAGCTGTACACTCAGGGCCGATAATCTTCACAGCTGGCATGATCAACCCGTCCCACTCGCGGCCGTACTTTTCCAAAATCCTTACAATATGTTTGGTACGTGTGGATTTCGGCGCAATTTCATCTCTACCCTGGAGCGTAGACCGCCAAACTCAAACTATATGGGTTTGTGAAGTGCAGTTGAATTTGGTCGTAATATGATCAATTTCTGAGAAAATAAGTGCATGCTCGTGGAGTGATAGTGGTTTCAGGTATTCTCTTGGAAATTGTTGACTTAACATCATCAATAGCTGAACAGCAGGTGCCTTCTGATGACGACGAAACAGACTCTCTACTTTCAGACATACTCTGAGCGAGCCTATTATTTTTTAGCGCTTTTTGACATATTGCTGTGGTGCTTGTACAATGTACAGATTCGCTCCAGTCATCCCGCATCGGATGAAAAGAGGCAACAGTGAAGTGGAGAGGAGGTGGTCGATAATTGTGTACGTGAAACCAAGTAATTTCTCATGCTAAATGATTCCATGCACTGAAGGCAAACGTCCAGCGCAGTTTGCACACACGCCCGTCACAGTGTGCTATCGTAAACCAGCAGTTTCATCCTTTGCGGGATGTCGTTTTATGCGTGTATGATTGGTCGACCGTGTCAACCTCACTGAACGCTGGTAGCACTCTGGACGACCAACCATTAAAATTTGTCACTCATCTTGTTTGATCTGTAGATGAAGAGTTGGAGTTTTTCTCGTTTCATGCTTTAGGAACGTAAACGGCCGTACGAGTAAAACATCACCATCAAAATAACTGCTTGTAAGTTGAGGAAGCAGTGCGCATGGTCCTGTCTGTTTACTTCCGATAGAGATCATATATAACGGGATTTGTAGTCCACGTTGCCACTACTATACCATACTATTGGTTGGCTTTGGTATTTAGTACTTTAGAGAACGTGTGAAATCTCTCACCCGTGTATGTTTTTCTGAGTGTTCATATTTGAAATCCGTTCCCGCTCATTTCTTATTCGTGTTATCCGTTATTTTTTTTACCACAGCACACTGTTTACCCACTGTTATCCGACGATGGTGCTCTGCGGGAACAGGTAGGAGAGAGTGCAGATATGGACTCTTTTCAGCTGAGCAGTCAGGTGGAGCATCAACTGAATTCAATTAACGCTCCACCGGCATCACTTGATCATGCCGTCGTAGCGGCTTTGAAACTGCGCCATACTCTGTTGCGCTCAGCAACTACAAACTCAACCGCCTCCTCTTCGCGATTCACGCCCAGTTATTTGTCCGATGAAAATGACGTTGGTGATGACGACGCTGATGATGATGATGGCGACGAGAATGAAGAGGAATTGGAAGAGGTTGAAGACGGCGTGGGTGGTAACACGGTTAACAGTGGTGATGACGACACCAATCAATGCGAACCGTTTGATTCAAACACAATATGTCATTCAGTTCGGCTACCGACTCAGTGTCAGGACGAAATTGTGCACGCGGTAGAAGGAGATGCTGAGAGTGGTTACGGGGCCTCTTGCTCATCATCGTCCATCCGTCTGGTCAGTTCTAATTCCTCTAAACGAGACAAGCGTCGAAACAAACGGCGAACTCAACGGCGCAGCAACGTCGTCTCTACCGCAGTCGATAATCCCTCGTCACCAACTAATGAGACCATTGCGGACTATTCGTCAGAGCTGATTCTCAGTGCACCAGTTGATCCTGTCAATACTGATACGGAACCTAGCCATGGTGTTCGCCGCATCAGCGGTCGATCCGGTGTCATGAGCCATAAACGAAATCGTGTACGTATTTTGGACGGGTCCACTACGGTTCGTGGTGTACAACACACATTTGGGTCAGGAGATCACCACAATCGTGGTTCACCTTCTCATCAAAATGGATTCCATTCATGCACAGAAGAGAGAAAGTTGAATAGGGATAATGGATCACGAAGAACGCGTCCATTCAGTTCGTATTCTGTTGCAGAATGTCCTCAATCGAAGTCACACACCTTACACCAACGGAACATGCATCGCTTTCCGCATAGGTATTCCTTTGATAGCGCCTGTGTATTCCACCCGTCATCCAGCAACCGTACCCCTGCTCCGTCCGGTATTTGTCGCTTAGAAGAGAATCGAACGCGACATCGTGCCAATGTAGATTCTTCCTCACCGATTCCAGATCCGCCTCTAATCGGTTTGGCTCCTGGCGCCGCGATGCCGCCTCCAGCAGATGCTGTACCTACTGCCTCCATACTGGTTTCTAGTAATCTGCAATCATCTGCTCCATCATGTGGTATTCGTTTCACACCTTCCACACAGCCGTCCAACACAACCTCATCTAAATACGCACATTGTTTGCTTTCGGATCATCCATACGCAGATGCATGTGAATCGGAATCGACTGGTCGCTCAAACATTTCTCGTTCCAGCGCTGCTTCCCAGTCTTCATTCCATCAGCTGGCTTGCTGGGAAGAAGCGCATGACGACGTACCGTATCGGCCTACCCCCTCTTTAATCACGGTTACTAATCCCACTGAGCTCCTGATGACCGACTCACACCCCCTTCAAACCCCTGTCACAATCCAGTCGCCCACGGAAATGAGCTCCGCATTCTGGCCAACGTTTTTAGATCCTTGGCAGTCGATCGCCCCAAGCCTGTCTAGTCCTAGTTATGTCGAGCGCGTACGCCCGGTTGCTTCGCGCACATTGACGACCATTAACCCTATATCTGGAGTTAGCTCCCCCGGCGTCCGCCAACCCTTTTCCCACCAATCGTGCCCAGTCGCCACTTGTCGCCAAAGCTCCCAGTCATCAAACCCTGCCCACTCATCGTCTGCTGGTCATCGTGCCTTTCCTTCGAATGTCAATGATGGAACAGATATTCCCCCTCTCGATGATGGTCAGTCCTGTGTGGAGGATGTGCAGTCTGTGCATATCAGTGAACCCTCGGGATTGGTATCCTGTGAACACCATCCACGCTCGTCCATGTCATGTGAGGCAACGTGGCACACGGTATCTCCGCAACCCTCTCGATCGAACAAACCACGTGGCGTGTCACAATTCGGCGCTACCAGATCTAATCGATCACTTCAGTGCGGACGAAGTCAGTCAGCCATGGAACAGCGTCGCTACTCTGCGCCAGTCGAACCACACTATGAAGTAAATTTGGCCTCACCATTCGAGTGAGTTTCCGTTTTGGACTGTTTGCTCAATTTTCATCCGATTTTAGCATTCCTTAGCTGGCTGATTTCTTGCCGTCTTCTACACTCAGATGACGACAATGCTCGGCCCACATGCGACCTAGGATGTAACAGCAGAGGCTGTACTGTATAAGCTATTGTCACAGCCAAAGTGTTTGCACCAAGTGAGAATGACATGTGTTGGTGTTTTGACAAACGGTCTGACGACGTACAGTACGCTTCGGGACCGTGGACTCGGCAATAAAATCAAATCCAAACCAAGGGGTTTAACTAAAGGACACGCCTCCTAACCAAGTCGAGTGAGCGAACGGGTACAACACACATCTGAAAATACAACCAGATCGACTGGCTGTGCGTAGGGTGGGGGTGTACGCGCATTTCCAGTGAAGTCGCTCGGTCCCATCGATCGAGTGTTTTGGCCACCGGGATCCACGATCGATAAGACCTGGCTGATCACAAACGTCCCTGTAGAAATACGATTTCTCCCTAGCGGATTATGTCATCATGATAGTTATTTCATCAACTGATAAATAATACAAACCTGAATTCATAAACTAAACGGGTTTACGAATCACTAGAAGACTGATCAATACCTAACAATTTCCCCTCAAAATGTGAGGCACTTCATGCGGGTTTTGGTTGGGTGATTGCGAACCAGGATAGCATGTTGACACACGTGAATACTGATCTATCATGAAGATGCACTCGATTCGGTGGATCGATCTACAATTTGGGAATTGCTCAAACGCAGGAGTGTACCGACCAAGTATCTATTCGCATACCTCAGCTGAGGTTTTGGTTCACGGTGAACTGTCTGACAGTTTCAGTACGTCAAGGCTGTCCACCTTCACCATTTTTGTTTAATTTTGTGATAGACAAAATAGTAGGGGACTCTATGGTACTCGCAGGATTTTGATATCGACCTCCTGCCTAGTGCAAGACTGACTGACCTTCATTGTGCTGGTGACAATGTGCTGCTGTTCGGTTTTTTCCATGTAACACGAACAATACTGGACGTTATTTCGCATTCAGCTCCACAGCCTCAGAATGCGAAGCGCTTCTGCATGATTGTTATTATTACGTAAAATTATTGTTGGATGATGAAGTCATGGAGGTCGTTGACCGGGGCGTAACACACACCTTACATGTATCATGTTCGTTCACAAACTGATCTTTCCCTCACTGTACAAATTGCAAGTGCAGATGCTTTTGGTGGCGGTTTGTATGCGATACTTTCAGATCACTTAAGATACTTCGAACTTGCCGGCCCTGGGTTGACTAATTCTGTCTGTGTGCGTCTGTTTGTCTGACTCTGGTGATGTTCAGTTGTGTTGGATTAAGCTCTTCTCTGTTCACTTTATCAGACAGCAGCCGCACACAACTTGGTCCGGACGAATTCATCATATTGGAACCAAATCGCAGTCCCGGGAAGCACGGATGTACACCTACCAATGCCGTTTGCAGCTTTTTAAAGGCCATTTCCACATTCTGTGCAATGAATATTCGATCTTCCTCCCAAGTGCTGCGTCTGGTTAACACGTATCTGTGACTGTTTAAGTTCGTCGCACACCAAAACATCTGCTGTACAGCGTTTCACTATGCAAGAACAGAAACCTAACCTTAGTAAGACAGTAAACTGCAGTAGATTTTATTAGATTCCGTACTTCACCCCCGGCTGATAATACCCGGTAAGTAGATAAATCTGCCAATTACCGCTACGAATTTGTCGTTCTACTGGCATGTCGACAGTATCGCTGCGCAAAGGCATACAGACACAGGTCACGTTAGTCACTTCAAGGCCAGCAAGTCCGACGTGCCTCCAGCGATCTCAAAATATCGCTTCCAAACCGCCACCAGAAGCATCTGCACTTGCAGTCTGTACATGGCTAGAAAAATCAGTGTGCGAACAAACACGATACTTGTAAGAAGTGTGCTACGCCTCTTACTCTCCCCCGTCTAATTCGATGAGTATTCACGTGTGTCAACATGCTATCTTGGTTCGCAATCACCCAACCAAAACCCGCATGAAGTGCCTCACATTTTGAGGGGAAATTGTTAGGTATTGATCAGTCTTCTAGTGATTCGTAAACCCGTTTAGTTTATGAATTCAGGTTTGTATTATTTATCAGTTGATGAAATAACTATCATGATGACATAATCCGCTAGGGAGAAATCGTATTTCTACAGGGACGTTTGTGATCAGCCAGGTCTTATCGATCGTGGATCCCGGTGGCCAAAACACTCGATCGATGGGACCGAGCGACTTCACTGGAAATGCGCGTACACCCCCACCCTACGCACAGCCAGTCGATCTGGTTGTATTTTCAGATGTGTGTTGTACCCGTTCGCTCACTCGACTTGGTTAGGAGGCGTGTCCTTTAGTTAAACCCCTTGGTTTGGATTTGATTTTATTGCCGAGTCCACGGTCCCGAAGCGTACTGTACGTCGTCAGACCGTTTGTCAAAACACCAACACATGTTGTGCTCACTTGGCCCTTGAAATACGACGGCCGATCATTTAACTGCCTTCTTCACCAACCCCTATGCGGACATCCAGGCTGGCGAACTTGTCCGTCAGGATCAGTTCTGTCGCCGATCCCTGCCATTCTTTGGCTGGTAGCTTACATTTTCGGTGAGCATATCATATTCTTAGCCGACGATCTGCTATCACTAACCCATTTAACGTATTTTGAGTTACTTGTGTTTCCTCACAGAATGCAGTCATGTCAGCGGCATAGTCCACACTGCAATGTTTGCGGCATACATGACCCCTGACACTCTGACTCTTCTGTTTCGAACACTGCCTCTAGAATTCCGTTCATTACAAAATTGAAGACGAAAAGCAGTAGTCGACACCCTCTTCAGACATCTCTTTTGTTCACTGGTGGGCCTGATATAGTCTCATGGAAATCTAATACCTCCAGTGCCTGCCTTGTTCAGCGTACTTACAAGGCGTACTGTTTTTCGGAAAGCAAGACAAGATAACAAATTTGCTAACCCAGACGGGATGGATAAAAATACACCTCAGTTTTTTCTCTGTTAACATAGTCGAAATTCCAGTATTGGACAATGAGTGAGGGTTACATTAGTACATCCTCAGCCAAGACGACAATCGGCCTACATTGATCTAAGTGTGATACTCGGAATTAAGGACTTCGAATAACCGTAGAAATCGTAGTTGGATTGAAACCCACCACGCATGCAATAAGGAGAAGACCGGGTACTGGTAGCGGTAAGCAGTGGTTATTTATGAGATGAGAAGCCGAATTTATGGATGCACAACAGTATTAGAGAAATCACAGTCCGTCACAAACTGTAAGTTAATTGGTGCAATACGGAACAAACGAATTGGTGAATAACGGAAGACATAACATTGAGAATGTCCGTCCAATTTTGTTGCGGTATCTTTAGTGCGACATTTGGATTAGTCGTTTGTCAGATCTTATGTTGTGTCGTGGTTTGGATAAGTAGTGAATCGAATAGATTTTCACCAGACCTAATTAGACCTCCTGGAGCGTATGGTTATGGTGGTTAGAATTCTGTGGATGTTAGACACACTTTGTGCTTCAGTGGTTGGAGCCCTTTTTTGAAAGGTGGGATTCCGGTAGCTATGCACCACACCCGGAAAGTGGACTTGAATGAGTTCTCCTCTAATAAAATGCGTTAACTACTGACTGATTCTGGAAGTGTATTGGATTTAAGTTGTTTGTTCGAGGGATTTTGTTGTACTTAAAGATTCGAAGCACCTTGTGGACTTCTGCTTCGGGAGGTGGATCATTGGTTACCGTCAGTTTTATTGGCCTGCTCATTCACGTCATCAGAGGGTACCGCACTGTTCGATGTTATTGTGGAGATGGCCAAACACTTGTTGGTGCAATACGTCTGTGACTGTATCTGGAGCATAGACAAAGTGACGAACAGACAACACTTGGTTGTTCAGTATCCGCTAGCTTCGAATGAACCCGCTAGACAAAAGACAATCATTGATGCACGCGGCTTCCCGACCTTGCATTGTTTTTCAAACGCATCTCAACATCCAGGTGCTGCCGATCGTTGACCGTGCTGGTTAGAACACTTAACGACAGAGGCAGGCGATTCGACATGGAGAGTGCACACAACTAGGTGTAGAGTTCCAGCAGTGTGTTTGGACTCACCACGTACCCGAATCGATTAGGCACCTGTTTTTGAATCAACCTTTCAGGTAGAATTCCCGCGAAATGGTTTTGACTCCGTATTTTGTTTCCAAGGTCCCAGTTGTCGGATAGTCGGTATGTGCCGATGGAATAGCCTTTCAAAACTTTCAACCGATTCAGCCGTGACCTCAACGTTGGGCAGTGCCTTCCCATGCGAACAGACTGTAAATGTGAAGCAGCCGTCCCTTCCACGATCCAGTTTCAGCAATTTACTCCGTAGGCGTTCACTTTTGAATCGTGTAAGGATATTTGTCAGTGGATATCCTGAGGTGGTTTTTGGAGCATTTTGTGTGTTGAAAGTAGGTCTCCTGTAATATGTCTGCATTGTACTGAAAATTCGTCTAATACGGTTATTCTCTTTTTATAATGGCTTTTTCTCCATGACTTTTCTGAACAATTTGAATGTGTCAAGTTGTTGATAAGACAAGGATGACGGGTTTGTGTTCCTTTCTAGTTGTGAGAGGTTTACGAGGCTGTTCGTAGTGTGAAAGGATTCGGGGTGGGAGGATCTACAACCTCCTAAAGTGTACAGTGTCCTTTGTTTTCTAAGCTTTGCTGTACCGTTTGCAGACAGACTTAAGACGTTCATCATTAGGGCTCCTGGGTCTCGTCTGTCTGTGGATTTAATTATTATATTGTCTCCAGGATGCTAGTCAGCACAAGTTCGATGACGAATTCACACGTTTTCGTGTTTGTTGGCTTTGGACGGCAACTTGTTCTCAATGGAATGCTGGTTTCAGTCGTTCAAAGCATGCGGTGGAGTTTCCTATGCTTATGGATGCTCTTCTGTTCGCTAAGATTTTGTATCGTCCGCATACAGCAGTGTGAGTGATTTGATGAAGCCGAGTGGTTCAAGAGCGAAAGGACTGAACAACGGAGATCCTGAGGTGGATTCTCGCCATCCTCCGCTGTTTACAAGCAACCATTCATCTTGACGTTGTACTAACGTTCAATTAGACACTGCCCAGTCCACTTGGGTAAGCTTTTATTGAGGCTGTAGTTGTGAATTTACTCTTGTAGCATAGTGGCAGCTAGCTTCGGAGAACTAGAAGTAGGTCATATTGTGGTGGATTGTCAGGTCGGAGGTGCGAGTTTTCGAACGCTCGGCCGAATACCTCAACGCGGGGAGGTACGTTCAAAAGCCTGCCGCGATCGGATCAAGGACAACGTGCGTGACCGGATGAGTCATCGCTCGATTGGATCGGACCAACGGACGAGGCAGGGGTTTGATGTTGTAGAGTGTCAATAATGTTCTCAATGTGTGCTGCGAATTCGTTGTAAAAAAAAGCTGAGGTTCCCCTTCAGATTTTGAACAAGACCCTTGTTGATGGCGAAATCGCTCCCCTCTTACAATAATCATGAGGCGGTTGTGCGGCAGGACGTACTCAACCAGCATAAGTTCTTGGTGCGGTTTCAATTTAATCATTCGCTTGGCTTTATTTTTTTATAGCGCACCGTTTTTTTCACTAGTCTGGCAACAATTTACTGATAGCATGGGCTGAGCGTGGTGATGAAGCTTAGCCACAACCGTGTCGAGCTGTCCTTGTTCCTAATAAATATTCGGCGCTATATTTTGATAAACATGCTATCTGGCTCCGTATAANCTCACAACGGTTGTATTTATAGGTTTTCGATGGCCTTGGCCCTAGGACACTCAACGGACCAATCAGCAGCAAGCGCGCAAACTCGAATTTTCCATAATAATGGCGGTCATTCGAGTTCTCAAAATAGAAGCATCTATTTCCGTCGGGAAATATAGCGTATTCTTAGGAAAAAGTGCTTTTCCTAACACTCCCATCCTGACTTGTAGCTCTGTTGTGTGGAATAGTTAGGTTAGGTTGCTCATTGTACACTCAAAAGTCGCCAGTGAAGTGCAGTTATTTCTACTGACATACTGTTTACCTAGACTGTTTCTGTGCTGGTAAGTCCAACAGGGGTTTGATGTTGTATAGTGTCAATAATGTTCTCAATGTGTGCTGCGAATTCGTTGTAAAAAAAAGCTGAGGTTCCCCTTCAGATTTTGAACAAGACCCTTGTTGATGGCGAAATCGCTCCCCTCTTACAATAATCATGAGGCGGTTGTGCGGCAGGACGTACTCAACCAGCATAAGTTCTTGGTGCGGTTTCAATTTAATCATTCGCTTGGCTTTATTTTTTTATAGCGCACCGTTTTTTTCACTAGTCTGGCAACAATTTACTGATAGCATGGGCTGAGCGTGGTGATGAAGCTTAGCCACAACCGTGTCGAGCTGTCCTTGTTCCTAATAAATATTCGGCGCTATATTTTGATAAACATGCTATCTGGCTCCGTATAAGTAGCCAAATCCAGATGTTTTGTGGTTTCACCAAATGGGGATGCGACCTATAGATTAATGGTCATGGCAACCTCGGTACAATCTTAATTAGTTCAGCTGCCGACTCACTCGTCATCTAATGTGATCTTAGACATGTTGAAATTGCCTCGTAGAAGTTTCTAGCGAAGCAAAACGTTGCATCATCAGCTAAATAGTTCGCAAAATATCCCTGGATGAATGAGGTTTGCCATTGTTAAAGTTTGCGTGTAACCCGTAGGTGTTTTTCCGTGTACAGCGTTTGCAAGGCTGTCAGCTTCCCTTGCACTGAAGATGAGTCACAAATCAAGCAGGTAAAGTTTCAGGTGACATTTACCACCTACCAAATTGCTTCAGGAAGATCCAAGAACAACCTGCCACAAATATCTTTAGGTGCCCGATGAATTGAAAAGTTTCATCACCTTTACTGATTTTTCTATCACTGCAAAACTGCCGTTCCAGGGCTAGTTCACCTTCCCTCATTTCATCGCACCATGGCCCCGCGGTGCCTTTATAACTAGGTTTCGTCTAATACGAAGACTGCAATGTTCGTCCCTTTTTGTCAAACAGAGAAGCGGCATTGAGATACAAACTACTGGGTGGCAGTTTCACTGTCCGCAGGGAGCATACCAAAGAAGTCTGTTTGAGAAAGGCTGAGTCGATGCGTGTTGCGCAGTTTGGGGTCATTCTCCCTCACTACGATGGGGACGAGCTGGGATATGTAGTTGAACTGTTACCCGTGGTAACTTACGTACCCACTGACAAATGGCGATATCTAAGAGATAACCGCTGAAAAAAGATTACATCAATACTTTCAATATGTTCTTGGGGCCGGTGTACAAACTCAGTGCAGTAGCTTTCTTCAGGACCATGTCGCGTCGTGTGTATTTTGTCCGTTGTTTCTGTTCCAATCCGAATCCAAACATGCATTTCTGCACCTCGATCGCATTCCAGTTGGCTGAGCGTGTAAACAATGACCTCGAGCGTGTGTTCTGATGTGGGAAAGGGTTGTAGGAGCGGTGATTGCTGATCTGCAGATTGGGACAGTGAGCGTAACCTAACTCGAACTGTGGGATCTGGTTGGCACGTGACGCGCAGGCCGAGAGTGCGAGACAGCAGTTACAGGTACCTCTGAACTCCTGGGCTGGACTCGGCATACGCATGCCGTGGGCGAGCGGCACACTGATTCGCGTATGCCTGTTCCGTCATTTCTTCTGTTAGGATATTCGAAGTAATCGAGGTATGCGAATTGAAGCTAAATACCCCGTGCGGGCAGACGATTTACACCATTGTTCATCCGATCCGAGAGACAAATGAGCAATGGGAATAATCTCCACTAATCTGGCAGACACGGTGATCATAATTCTGTGCCTGCGTTCAATAGCTCTGGTCCCGATCTACGGTCGCAGGCGGCATATTTATTTCGGTGAAGACGTATCCCAGTTGAGCCACCACTTTTGGGTGATTTGTTGCAACGTTTCTCGAATTCAGCTGTGGTCTGAACTGTAATCCGCAGTGGACACAACAGACGAGTGTACTTAGATTCAGTGATTCTTCGTAGTCTTAGAAACCGCTCCACGGAGAAACTAAGAAAACCCAACTGGATAGAAAAATTGGAGAATTCCATTTTATCGTGCTCATCTCAGTCGACCAGTATTGCAGTGCTATTTTCAGAAAGATTGAACACAGTTACTGATAGTCAACGACCGCCGATTTTAGTAACATCATCATGTGTATGCTGATCTTTGAATCTAAAATGCGTGCTTCGTAGTGCCCTTCGGGGCTACTGGACCGTGTTTTTTCTTGCTTCCTTTCGTTTGTTTTGACAGGCTGTCTCGATGTTCTTAGTGGATTGGTTGTAAAGGCTTGTCATAATGACCACAATTAATACAAGTTGATGTACTGCTCAGACTAACAAAATAAGGCTCGGAACTAGTGTGTCTGCTGGGTAGGGTCTTAGTGACGTGGACTTGTGATGTTTATCAACACAGACACTGTCAAACGGCTGTGGACGCCGTACTCAATCGCTCGGCTCGACGAACCATATGTGACCCTTTTGATTATGAGCTGTCTTATCACAATCACTAAGACCAGATTGAGTCCGAACCGTACAGTAGGAGACTGGCTGATAAGTTTATCAGAACTTGAAGGCTACTATCAGATGTGTGATGTTCAAATTAAAATGCATTTTCTAATACTGTAGTTAAAAGTGCGCATTTTTATACGTATGAACGTGCGAGAGTAACCACCAGAAGATGCGATATATATATATATATATATATATATATATATATATACCGTGTGTACGTTCGCTACTTTGTAACTTGTGGTTCTCGGTCGCATTCGTTTATTTTGATAGCACGTGGACGCCATTGTTCGGTCATGTGTTGCTACTTACGAGCAAGCACTGGTGATGTCTTGTTATTATTTGCTTTCACCCTTTTCGCATACAGCACCCTTTCTCGGTCATCTGGTGAGGCCGGTGGCCCAACTCGTGTTGGACTGGTTGTAGACAATGTGCGATTTGTAGTTGACGCTGAACGACTGCAAGCTCATCCAGACACCATGTTGGGTCGAATGCTAGGGTCACAGTTTGCTGAGGCCTCGCAGCTTCACAACACTCACCCTACGGATGCAGCTTGCCAGGATACGGGCAATTCTACAGAATGCACTGTTGGTGCGTTTTCTTCTTCTTCTTCCTCCTCCTCCGTATCAACCACGACAACAACTGCGGCATCAAATGCCGTTTGGGATAGCCATCAAATGGGATTGCTCAGACCTACGCCAGATATCATGCTGTCGCGGAGCTCGAACATTTCTGCTCAGATATTCCGTGCAATTTTGGACTACTATCTCATTGGTCACATGTCTTGCCCCCCCGGCGTCCCGGTTCAAGCGTTAAAGGAGGCGTGTGATTATTTCATGATTCCCTTCGATCATCGTACGGTGCGCTGTAGCAATTTGCGCGCTTTCCTGCACGAACTTTCCAACGACGGAGCCCATGCCATGTTTGAGCGTTTTCTCGAGTCTCACATCTTATCCTTGTTGGTGCAGCGCGCTCGTCTTGGTGAGCGTGAGTGCCATGTGGTCATTGTGACAGACGATGAGACGATTGATTGGGATCCGGACTATCCCCCGCAAATGCCGGAGAATGAGTTGCATTCACACATTATTTACAGCACACAGATGTTTCGATTTCTCAAGTATATCGAGAATCGGGAAGTGGCCAAACAGGTCTTACTTGAGCGGGGTCTGAAAAAGATTCGTATTGGCATTGAAGGCTACCCGACCTGCAAGGATAGAGTTAAATTCCGCCCAGGCGGACGACCAGAGGCGATTTATAATTACGTTCAATCTCCATTTCTGCGCATGTCTTGGGAGGAAGAGGAAAACAAATCCAGACATGTGGATTTCCAGTGCGTCAAAAGCAAGTCAGTCAGTGATCTTACCACCGGTCTAGAACAGGCAGTTGTCGACCCTCTGCCACCACATTTGGCTCGTTCTCCGTTGCGCGGTGTCTCCCCTTCGCATGAATTCAACGTAGAGTCGGCTAGTTTCGCGGTCCAGGTGGACACACTTGATACTGGTGAAGCCGGAGGAAGCATGGTATTAGACGGCGCGGTGGAGTCAAGTAGCCCCAACGCAGACCCCACCGAAGTGACAGGCGATTCGCAGTCTGGTCCTTCTGCATCATTCCCAGAATCCGATCCCGGTATGGAACCAGTTTTGATTGGTGGAGCGTTAGAGGTGGAAGACATTTTGCGTTAACTGTGCCGGATTTCTACCAGTCTACTTGCTTTCTGTTGGAATCGTTTACGGATTTGTTATTGCGACAATGCGAGACATCATACCTTGATAGGAGACCCTGCCAGTCAAATCTTATTGGTGTTTTAATAGGTTTGTTCGCATACACGCTGTTTCTCCTGAACTCAACTCTTTTCGACTCATTTCACATCCGTTTATGTACGGTCTGTGATATATATTTGTATATGTTTTGGTGTTAAACATGTGCGTTTACAAACCAGTTTCTGTTCGACTTTCCTGCTGTATTAATCTGTCAAATTAACGCGGTATCCCTGGTCACTGTCACTGATCCTCAGCCGTGCGTTTGTTTGTCCACAACTGCTCGCCTTTCTGTTGTGCACCTTTTTTCTGTTTACCAGGTCGTGTCCGTGTTTCTGGCCACAGTTCGTTCTCTCCGCCTGTTTGTTTTTAGGGTCACTGACCTTGATTTGCGTTCCTCCAAATCACTAGGAAATGCCGTATTTATCAAACCCTGGTTTCCACTTTTCTTTTACCGTTTACATCTATGTTCAAGTTGATTTGTATTTGCACCAAGCGTACTTTCACTTCTGTTACACGTGTACGTCAGTTGTCACTTTGAAAGCAAACGCAGGTTGACAAATACAACGTGACTGCTCAATCCGAAAGACGCGGGCTTGGTGGCAACTGGTATCCTACCTGTTTGTTCGTCACATAAATTGTTTGCAAAGATTGCGTTCATTGATCAATAGTCCTTCTGTGCGTTCGCCCCTCAAGGTCAAAATAAGGTCACCTCCGTTGTTTGAAGTTGGTAGCTCGTTTGCGAGCTATGTGGTTTATCCCAATCTCGGTAGGGTTCGTGTGCGCACACTTGATGGGTGGTCATGTTAACGAAACTGGTCACCTACTCCCGACGAAATTTCTGTTGACATCCCATCTATGCCTCCGTGAGATGTGGAATTACGAATAGCTCTGTTGTGTTGGTAACATTCGTCCGGATTGACCGACTGAACGCTGCATTTAGGAGTCATTTCGTTTGTGGTGGAGCGCAACAAGCTGTTATTTTGCTAGTTCTCGACGTTTACCGTCGCTCTGGGGTAACCACCCCACCACTGTTCAAGTAGGTTTGCCAATTACTTTCCGGAGTGTGTATATTTAAGTGCAACTAACCGTGACCACTGTACATTATAATGGTAAACGTTTACCCCATGCTAGCTAACCTTTAATGAGTCAATGAAGAAAGTCAAGAAACATTTGTGTCAGTAGCCCCTAAACCACTTCGAAGTCACATTATATCACATCACATTGGAGTGGGTTCGGATTATTGCATTATCAGTTTTAAACCTTGTTCATTTTTGTTTTATGGCTGGGGTTCTCATATCCTTTTACATGTATCAAGCTACTATCGATAAAGGCTACGTACTAGTTATTGTGTCATGGGACCTATGCATTGGAGAATTGTTTTGACGAAAGTTTATGTTCTGTGCATATGGCTGTTGGCTTTGCTCATCTGTCACAGCTGCGTTCAGATATTCCACCAAGTGTTGAAATATCTGCGTCTCCGTCTTGGTCACTCATCCCACAGTGTGTTGATGCAAGAATCTACCGTTTCCTCGTCATCCAGATGAGCTAGTTCGTTCACTAATCCATCACAGGTTTTCAGATGTAAGCACACCTCGCCTCTTTTGTATGTTACACTGACACCATCTGCTCAAGCCGTTTAGCTTATGTGCTTCTGGTTACTAATGCGCACATTCCCGCTGTAATGTCTATGAGACGTGATACCCCACACAATTTGAATGACACCGGATGTGACCACAATTGATGGGAATTCGCCCGTTCTGTACTAAATCATTAGGCAATCTCCTTTTTCTTTGGTCGTGATGACGGCAGGCGTGAGTGTCGATTTCAACTCCAACAAACTCCTGATGCATTCGACTTTATATTTGGCATGAACTGAGGGTTGTCCATCATTTGTTTTCTTTACCTGCGTAAGTGAACTCTTAGGAAAGACTACTTGGACGCCCTGAAGTCGTTTGACGACCTCGGATATGTTGAATCACATCTGCGTAAATGCTAAACTAATGTCATCCCGATTTGCCCAGCGTTGTGCCTTGTGGCATATTGAAATCAAGTATTATGATTTCATTATCTTCTCTTATGATTATGTATTATATATATGTGCAAAAGTGAAAGGGAACGGCTTGTAATAGTAGCTCTCCATCCACGGAATTCGTTCAATCGACATTTAGTTCTAGACAGCCACTACGTCAGTATCGTTGGCGCTGAGATGAAGGACGAGCGAAAACAAGTCAACAGGCAAACACGGTGAGTGGCAGAACAATTTTATTCTGAAAAATTATCTGTTTGATAACGCATTTGAAGTATCAAAATAGACCGTCCACTACTCGGTGTATGCCTGCTTTACATACTTTATGAGTATGTATGTGGTCAGTCGTCTGGTGCATCTGGGGCGTAATGTGCCATAAGTGCGCACAGTTAATCGAACTTATCGCGGGTGAGCAAGACGCTTCAGTCACGTGCACACTCACGCAGTGCATGCATCCACCGCATACGTGGTCCAATGGCCACGATGCTATTCAGGTGTGGAAGTTACACATGCTATTCCGGGTGCACGATAACTTGAAAGAATGCGTCGGGGAGGAGGGGTGTTCTCTGTGCGCTGGGCATAAGGTTGGAGTCTGTCGTGTGTGAACAATTTGAACGAGCGCATCGTGGGCGGCGGTGATATGTTGAAACCGTCATCCTAAACGTGCAATTGCACTATAGATTCGCGCTTTACACTGTTGACAACTCCCGTAGTTCTCATTTTAGTGCGCTTGAATTTCCAACTATCCGACGTGAAGTCTTTTTCTCTGAGCACCACCCTGCCTGAGGCACACGCCACGTGGGTCATTTTTGTGTATACTGAATATTTCGCATTTTTTCGTTTGTGACCTGTCTATTTTAAGAGCCGTCTGGAAACGCATTTCATCACGGTTTGTCGATGTTCGTCCATCGGTAGGTTGCTTAGAATTAGAGGCTATTGGGCTTTTCTAGGCGTCAAATATCCTCTGTTCTCCGAATTTACCATACAGGTGCCACTATACCACACTTCCCTCGACGAGAGTACGCAGTTGCGCACATGGGCGATTTCCAGTCCGATTTGGTGGAGGTATGTCACTTATTGCATTGATAGCCAAGATTATTCGAGGAATGCTTTGAGACTGGCGATATTGACTCAGTAATCTTGTTAAGGTAAATACTCCATCATATGATTTTTCGAAATCTACAAGGTTCTGAAGCCTGGTAAGCTACAAAAACCGATCCTATTTCAATAAAAACAACGAAATTCCTCGCGGTCCTTGGATCCACCATTTTTAACTTTTGGCTATTTTGTTGAAATGAGCTTGGATCGCTAGATCTTCAGTTGATCCGATCACCGGTGTGATTTCCATCATCGATTATGCATCCGGAATTTTCGAGACGCGGTACATTCCCTGCCTACGAGGCACCCTTTTCAAATGAACCCATTGTAACTAGTCCCTCTCTCTCCTGGGGACTTCTTAAAACTCCCGTAAGAGGGACTAAGAAGGTTTCACGTCAGGTTGACTCGTCTCCCATTTGAGATGGTTTTAGTCCAATCAATGACCTGTCGACTAAGACCTCTCTTCAGGTGGAAGTCACAGAAACCTTTAACTTGTTCATAGATCTTGATTACCGATGAATATTAGGGGATTTTGGTTTTCATATAAATATCACCCAAGAGGTTGGTGTTTTCCGTGATTTCAACTTGTACAGAAGTCCTAGTCGAGGGGTCATCGATTGAAGCTAACAGACCGTTGCTGTCTCCTCTTGAGATAATCGGGCAAACTGATCATTGCTCACAATCGAAGTAATTCGGCGTTCACATGTGATAATTTGGTCGCACCTAATGTGAGGTCAGTGGCGAAATGGTGAGCATGGTTGCCTCATGAAAGCGTGGTCAGTGTTTTAGTCCCGGCCGTTGTAAGGATGTACATTGCTCACGAGGTCTAACAAGAACGGAACTCGAGTCTAGTGCTACTTTTCGAAAGGGATCGACTGGAAAGTCTTTGAGAATGCGACAGCCGCAATCAATTGTGGGCTACGTTCAATCTATATGAAAGCCAAAGCCCCCCACTACTCATCAGTAATATTAGTCATTACCAGATGGCTCCCATGGAATGAGAATGATCAGTTTTTAGCTGTCCCGATGGCGTTCACGCACTATGTGGACGGGCGGACCCCAAGTTGTGTAAATATGCTCAGTCCCCTTGTCACTACAAGCCGACAACTTAATCCGTTGCTCCAAATCCCACATCATGGATTGCTAGACACTTTATGATAACAGGTCGCCAGGTTGACCTACCTGACTTATTAGGGATATTGTTACGCAACTAGAACCCGAAGTTATTGGACTCTAGCAAAGCCGTGTTCATCAAAACTTATCAGCCGGCGCTACGTTCAGTAAAGTGGTTCAAGCAAATATCGGATCGTCCACTTTGGTACGCGCTCAGTTGCTTGACCCCCAAAAACGAGAAATCAGAAGAGACGTGGCTGCACTGTTTATTGGACGAGCGAGAGACGAAATTTAGGCCACAGAAGTTCTGGGTTTGTAGGACAAACGATTACCATAGATGACCGACAGACACGAAGCGAATCAAATGAGACAATAATATATGGCAGTCAGGGAGTCAGAACAAATCACGTTACAGGGGGTATCAGAAGGCAGTCGCGAGAAAAGATAGCGCACAGGGTTCGACAGCACACTTGCAATCTGATTGGCCGAGTGGGGCCATTCCACTACCCACGACCATAGCATCCGAACTGGGCCGGTCGATCGATGTGGCGTGATATGTGGCGTGATTCGTCCTGGCTGTCTCGTTAGGAGATGCGCCCCCTAACAGTTTCTCGCGCAGACCCCCCCCCCCGGGAATCACTATGACCGAGGAAGCAATGTGGTCCATTCAGCCTTCACACAAGAGGCACTCTTGCGTCTCATTCTTTTTGTGTTATCAAAGTTGTTACGTTTTCGATTGCTATTTTCCGCACACAACCACTCTTGTTTGGTGGACCCACCAACTGGCGGGTGTATGATTGGTCCGGTGTGGACCCAACGGTCGATTGAGTGTTCGATACCGAGACGTGGAACGACAAACGTCAGGATTTCATACCATTAGTAACCCATTCACCTTTTCACTTGGTTGGGAATTCCGTTTATTCACATGTTCATGTCGCAACGGTTATTGTCGAATTACCTCGGCTCACCTTTTTCACACACTATTTTTAGACTGAGCTCTCCATGGTATTTCGAATTTTACACTGATTGCTCTCGGATTTCTGTGATAAGTAAGCTTGTCGCGCTGTTTATTTTTATCGTGACTGCCAAGAAACCTCGTCGGCTGGACCACGGAATATGATTTTCTATCCCTTGAGATAAACAGCAACTAAATCTTTGTCCAGAAAAATAACATACCTGACTTAGATGAACCCCTCACGTAAAGGTAACTTTATTTCGACCAAAAACGTATCTTGGCGAGAAGTGCATAGATATATGTAGAGCTCATGGTAACTTTACGAGTGTTCTAGAATGAGAAGTTTGTAGAGCAGAGCGTAGAAATAATCATAGGTCATCGAGAACCCAAAAATTGTGGTGGATTAAAGGTTGGGGATGTGTTAAAAGTTGAAGGTTACCTCGGGACTGATCTGGGCGCTCCTCTCCACTTTATTTGCAGAGAAAGAAGCTGTTCTGAATGAAAAATGGGGATCCCAGACACTAATTTGGTTTAGTTTTGTCTTCGCATATAAGGGTTAGACCTCCGTTCACTATATAGTTTCTGGGTAGAGCCAAGTATGAATGATCATGGCCGATCTACATTTTTAACGGGAAGTCTCATATCAGAGATTAGCTGTCATTCGTATGAGGACCAAAACTTTGCAATTCAAGCGGGGGAACGTGAGTAGGCGACGCAAGTACTCATCTGTCTAGGCTCATGGGCTTCATCGCGGTGGCTTGACTGCATGTCCTCCACGCACGGCCGATGTCATCTGTCTCTGGGTCGGCCTGTCCCGATAATCGTGGCCAAACTAACCTTACCCACTAATGTCATCACGGGTGGGTTGCACGGCACCGATTGTGGTTCCCCTCACACGTCACGTGTACAGAGTCAATCCGAGGTAGTAGGCCCGGGAGGCGTATGAATGAGAATCTTCGGAGTCCAGCCTGTCGATGTTAATCAAATGAAGACCTAAAGTGAAATCAATAGCCCTTATCTCCCGTTACGCTACTGCGTCGTGACAGGTAGACCAAACGCAAGCAGCCGTTATACAGATGTAAGCGGATTCAAACGAATTGTTCAACAACGAGCGCTTTGTCTGAGCCATGGGATGATTGGTCAGTAAGAAACGACACAAATACGGCCTGATGAGCAATTGGTCATTGCCCGAATGTACAGAACGTACGCATGCATACAAACACATCGGCCCAAACACTCGACGCGCACCATGGATCCGAGTTCACAACATAATCCGTTTAGTGGTCAATTGATTGCCTAGACAATCTCGCGGGGATAGGGAGTGGTCACAAGTGTTCTCTGTTTCGGCAAAACAAAGATTGCTCTTAACCTAAGGTCATTTGCGGTCCATCGCTTTTGGACAGTGACACTCCAAATGATTCGTTCCTTAAGGCTGTCACAAAATGTGTTCGATCATGCAAACCACGAGCATAGAGAAAGTCCCTGATTGTTTGGGAGGTAAATGTATGATACCAGTAAACGATTTCCAAGCGTTATGAACACCTGGAACTGTTGATGTTTTGACAATGCTCAACCCAGGTTTTACCACAAGCACAATTTGCGCGGAAATTCTGCCCTGGGTCTAAATGATCCAGTGGTTAATGTGTGTCAAAAGGGTGTTTTCGGCTGAATGGTCAATAAGATCGTTGTGGCCGATATAAACGTTTTTGAAGAATAGCAGAACTTAAACCAACGAAATCCACAACTGTATCAAACAACTTTGTAATGGAAAAAGTGACTGGAAATATAATCAGTTCAAGGCATCTATGAGTGTTGATTGAAAACTGTTCAATTTAATCGTTTAACTGCCCCGCCGTTAAAACTGGTCGGTTTTCCAGGTCGACCGCTTTCTGAGAAACCTTCGAACCTACCGTGTTTCGTTCTACGTATCACTCAGCAACGTGGCTATCGTGTCAACATTTACTACATTTTTGCCTAGCTTTCAGTCTCCCGCTTGACTTGTTAACAGTGGGTTTGCTGGTCCCCTCCATTAGATGACGTTGAAAGTGCATCGGAAACGCAGACATGCACTGACCTTGCCGAAGGCTGTGACATTATTTGGGACATACCGTTTCCTGGGTGCACGATAGGCCGACGATGCTAATCTGGTTGATGTCTGAGGGCGCACCCGTTGACGGATGGTCCATATTTCTACCCATGTTTCTATCTTGGTCTGTGAATTTGGGAAAGGATATTTTGATCCATGCTCATGTGTAGTGTGTTTCGATAACCACCTAGGTTCCAAAAATTAGTAACAGCTGTGTTAACAAGATTGTACGTTCGTACACTTCAACGAAGCACGGTCCCCCCCATACTGTTCCGAATTTTGCACGGACTCAAATGACACTTTCTTCCGTACCACAACTGATTGATCGATCAGCAAACCGGTTCGAACGTGCGCTTGGCCCAATTCCTTCGGTATCGTCTGTTACCTACACCCATTTGGGAATCCGATAGCCCCTCTGGCTCCATGAGATTATTACTGTCCAACTGCGGGAACGAGCGAGCTGGTAAGGGTGATCTTCACTTTGTATCGACTTTTGAAGTAAAATCGTGAAAATCCGACCCAACCCCATCCCCCCAGTGTTTACCCCCTTTACATTCAGCCTCCCCTGTTTCTGAAGGTTAATTGGATCTTGACCTAGACGATTATGTCTTATCGCGTCAATTTGATGGTTGTGATTAGGCAGTTGTCGGTCATTGTACTTTGCTTGAGTGGTGCATGCATCCTCCTTTTTTGGAGCTCGGCTGGGCCCCATTGTTTTGAACCTGTTGACTGCTCGGAAAAGCTCTTTTGGGTATGAATGCCTTATTATGTGATTATAGTTCATATTTAGCCCGTTCAGCAGCAAATTGCAACTCATTTCCCGAAAACGATCTGTCGATCGAAACTGTTGAGGTTGTCTAACTATTCACTCTGATAATTTGTTCAATGGTACCGGGACATTACGATCCAATCTCGTTTTGAATATTTGGGATCATTAGTTTATCGCTACGCGTTGCTCAACGTCTTCGCGTAAGATCGTACACACTTGGCTAACTCGTCTGAGATTTGAGATGATATCCACTTTGGTCGGTATTGGACTCGGTCCACAGCACGAGCCTGATTGAGCGAGAGCGTGACTAGTGAGGGCTTAGTCAAGTGTTGACGAAAATTCTAACATGGCTGGAAGAAATGTTTTGGTTCTGGGTGTACATCGCTCCCCCCCCCCGTTTGTACACTTTACTGCGGCTTTTACGGTTGAACTGGATTTCCGTTGTAGACTTGTGAAATCCACTCAAGGAACTGCGTAGCAGTAAGCAATGCGAACTGACAGAGAAAGGAACGAACAAGTGACAGCAATGGATTTCGTTCCACGAGAAGATGTTGGTAACAAACTCTTTACCAACATGGCTGTAGTTAGACTATCAACAGAAATTAGAACATAACAAAAGTTACCACGTAGGAATGTTTATGTTGAGTTACGCTTTTACAGGAAAGCACATTCGATTAATGTGTACAACGTGGACACAAAACAACAATTGAGTTTCAAAGTCCCCTTTAATTTTATGTGTTATCTAAATCGTCTTGAGGGCTGGAGTGAGTATTACCTAGATTATTACTGTGTTGGTGAGGCCACTTATGTAAACACACGATTCTGTACGTTAATCCCTCATTATTGTTAGTAGTAGTGTACAGTGATGAATTTTCACCGTTTATGTCGACAGCTACACATAAGCATCCGGCAAATACCTCCGCTGTTTGACACACTGAGCAGAGATCAATTTAATTCTGTTGCATGTGTGATATTCCGATAGAGAGAACCGGTGTTAACCCCCTAATTGATCGATTTAATGAAAGTCAGTTCAAAAACCCAATCAGGTTGTGCAGATGGCAGAAATGTGGCCGATTTACCAGGGCCTCACAGTGATTCGATAGACATTTATTGCGATAGCCTAAATCAGCAAATCTCTCAGCTTACTTTTGGTAGCTTTTTTTATATTGAAGACATATAGACAGGATAATTTGGCTGTCTGTTAGCTCCATCGTTAAGAAGCACCAAAATTGTCGATCTCGAGTCCTTTGGAATAGAGTTAATAACGCCGATTACGCTGTTAATTGAGCTGGTTGTGTAGGATGACATACCGGAAACACTTCTAACCATGTCTTGCAACTAAACCACGAAAGTGTTGACCTTGTGAGTTCTGGATTTTTGTCAACCAGGTTTCAGTTGCCGATGCGTTGTCGGATTCTGAGCACTATGGAGTGGACTTTACTCACAACCGGAAGCGGCTTTCATATGTAACATGCAGGGTCGCCAAAATGTAACATGCAGTTCAGCCGACTCTACTCTGGATGCCCGTGACTTCGCGGACCAACCTTCGGGCAACGTGGACGCACCAGGGGACAGCGCTCTTCCGAAGTAGGGGTTCGAACAACAGTTCTGAAAAGAGAAACAATACGAACAAACATGAGCCGAATGCCCAGTAAGCCATGCACACGACTTACGCAAACAAAAGCTAAAACGGCACCGACAACACAGCAGCACGTCCCGTCACACAACTCAAATTCAATGCGTGCGCGCTCGCTGGTTTCGGTTGCGCGTTACACATATTTAGTTCAATTCATCCGCGTTTGGTGGCACTCTATTTGGCAAACCCAAAATCATCACCAGTCGAAAAATTACTCCTTCAGAATAGATGAAATCATCGGTTTCGAATTGATCATAAAGTTCGGGTGACGAGACCGTCGACGGAGGTTGATGTGACAGCCAATGTGTTATCCAGTGAGAACCAAACAAACTGGGCTTTACCCATACGTAGTTGTGGTTGAGTAGTTAAATGATTATACCCAGTATGAAGTCAATGGAATAATGGTCAATGTGCTCCTCTCACTACAACGTAGGTCAACCCACCATCCAATGCATTCATCTGATCGCGATTACTTTTTCCACGTTTTATTTGCAACCTTCCCGGCTTCTCCTGCGCCCGTACAATGTTTATGGGGGTGAACAACTCTGTCTAGGTGTTTCTCAACAGACCTGTAGCCTCTACCTTTTCCGACAAGGCACTTGAATTGGCTCGGTTAGGTGGTACAGTTTTTAGGAATTTCCAACCAGGTCTCTGATATGGTAATCGTATCGTGGTCCGCAAACTGGGGAAAATAGCAATGATTGTAACAAACATTTTATGAAGTAAAGCTACCTGTGTTTAACCCTGTTTCCATCAATCTTTCACTACGTTTATCCCGTGTTCTCAAAATGCTTTTACTACAATGTTTATTCGTTTTTCAGGTCGTACAAAAATCTGTTTCTCAATTCCTAACTTAGTGTAATATTTCTATGAGTCCTTCAAGCCTTATCGCATGGGCGTTTCTGTTAACTTCTCTACATAATCTTCGCCCTATAACCTTAAGTTCACAGTACTCTCACACACGTCTTCAGAACAAAGTAAGCGTTGCATTTGAGTTCGAAACACATATCGTTCGCAGTTTTGTTGTGGGTGGGATTGTTAACACCATTTTCTTCCAACCGACAGTCTGCACGATCTTAGTTAATAGTCTCTTTCTCAACGGAACGTGTGCTACAGATTACCGATGGTCAGGATCCGTGTCCTCACATGCTTAATTGGTCACGCTCATAAAAATCTGACAGATTATAGTTTAATGAACACTATGCAACTGGAAATATAATTCCTTATCGGCCACGTTTACACACTATTTGAAATAGAACCATTTGTGCACATCAGTTTCATGTTTCGCTATTGTTTTGGCCGGTTTAGTCAACCTTGTTTCGTTTACACAGTGCTTGTGGTCAACAGATAAACACACTCACCATCACCGCGCATGACCAGTGGGCCACACTGTACTATGCTGTTTTGCTCACGCACACTTTAATCACCGAGTTAATATGGGCCTTACACCCACAACCTACACGAGGCCGCAACATCGACGGAACTGTGGGTCACTGCAGCCCAGAAGTAAGTGGCTCGTTCCCCACGAATCGATTACTTATCCGAATGGATGAGCACCACAGTGTCTATCGTGTAGAATGACACCAATGTCACCAACCGGCAGTTAGAATGTCCGTGCGGTGCCAGATTTTCTACAACAAGACCCCTCCGTGGCAGCAACGACATGAAAAAGTTCCCGTTGCAACAACACACAGCTACGAGGTATACAGCACGGGCATTTTCAGATGCTTTGCGAGGGACTAAAGTTGCAATTCCCACAGTCTTGAACGGTCGACGGTGCAATGCACATCTTTACAATAACTTCACATTCAGTGGCTTCAAAGAATACTGGGTTCTCACCCTAGAAGCATCAGGAAACTCCTTCATTCCAACCAAAAGCGTTTTCTTTCAAAACGAAACCATTTCGTATGGCCAAAATCAGCGGAAAATTTCGTAATGGTCTAAAGGTAACCTTCACCATTTTCACCTGTACCAAACTTGTTCCACCACGCCGAATGATGGCTTAAAGGCTACTTTGAGCAACTGTCCTTCAATTCTCTGTCTCCAGAATATTTGTAGGCCACCATTCGTCATAGGTGTACCGTGTGATTTTCTCCCTGTTACTCGCAAGAAGAAACATTGCACTTCAATTTGACATGAAATGGTGTTTTACTCCGTACATGAACTGGGCATTGGCTAGCGTAGCAACCGTGACGGCCTTCGATCAATATTATAGTTAAATGAGTTTTTTGTTTGTTGTGCTGTTGAAGCGTATACCCCTTATGTCGAATTCCCGAGCAAACGCTACATGCGCTATCGGCGATTTTGGCTCACAACTCGAATCCGGGTTTCACATCATAAGGACAAGCAGATCAACTGCGTGCTTCCCAGGCGTTGCCTTCCCCGGAATAGCATAGGTGTCGTGTCCACTACTATCCAATCTGAAGTAACCATAGCAGTCGACCACTTACAACGTTATTGTGTAAGAATTCTTTGATCTGACGATAGTTGGTGAGTCATTTCAAACCGAAAGCCAACTTCAACGTAGTAGGAACATAAGATCGGGGACTATTACTAGAACTGATTCGTCTCGAACGATAAGAAATGTTATCGATAAAACCAAATAAGCAACTGGTCAGACAATGTGAAACAATGCAATATTACATTTTCCGGGTGCGTGAGCTAGGAAGGTCTTATTTGATTGACCTTTGATAAATCACTGGCGTCAGAGAGATCAGGCCACTGATGATTGGTTGTAATCGCACCCGTTCAACTTGTTGATCTAAAACGATAGCAGGTAATGGCCTGGATCGTACTGTCATACAAGCTTTGCACCAGGCCCAGACTGCCTAACTTCAGCCGACTCTACAGTGTATCTCTTCGTGTCCCTTTTTACCTCCTTCACTGTACCTCTGGATCCAAAACACCTGTCCCGACACCTGAATGTCACCTCATGATCCTCATCCCAAAGTAAACATTAACTGTGTTACCTTCATCCTTTCACCCCATTCAAAACACACGGTGTTACCATCGTTTCCACTAGAATCCTTTCTATCGTTGTTTTCTTTATTTTCGACCGAACGGCAACAGTTTAATTTTCTTCACCACGGTAGGTGCCTCCGAATGTTCCCAATTCCCCAAGACAATTTTCGCCCTACCTACCCCATTAACAAAACATTGCCATTCGCTAACATTGATATTTCTGAAGCTTTCGATCGTCTTTCGTGATTCTTTTCATAGAACTGCCACTGAACATGGTTTCCCTCCCATCTTATGCAAGTACTTTACGATCATTTATTCCACTGATTTTTCGTTTCTCAACAAGCTTTTCTCATTTCTTGAGCAATACACTGAAGGAGTCTCCTAGTGGTCGTCTGGAGATAACTTCGGTCTGCCTGTCGTACGATGTGTAAAATTCTTTCCGAAATGCCAGTTCACACTGTACATGGGATCTTTGTCTGTCATCTGCTTTCTGCGTACGATCGAATCACCTATGTACGCCAGTGGCGCCACACGCACGCACACTTTCGGCTTCCTCACGCTCTCTAGCTCTTTTCGCGTATCGATGTCATTTAGCACTGATTAAGACCTATTGTGATTGCCGTGCAATATACATTCGGCCTCCTTCAATTAATCGTATTCTTACTTCGTGTCTGATATTCGTTGCGTTAATTTAACGCATGTACGCACGAAATCCTCCTTCCTCCGTTGCTTATCATATCCCTCCCCTCCCCGATAATCTCTCCCCATCCTCCTTCTTCCCTAGGTCAACGAAGCCTCATCGACTACCTGAAGTAAAAGAAATTAGGTCGTAGTACTCACCGACTCCAGAATGTCCCTGGCGATTTTTTTGGAGCTCATTCAAACGAACCCACTTTAGTTAGGACTGTTTATCACCTTAACAAAAACATTCTGCACATACATTGCGACTGGCGAGCATCGAAAAATCAGCGTGATACACAATGACCTGTTCACCATCACCAGTTGACATATTCCTTCCTCGGTGTCAACGTTATCATGGAAAGTACTGGATGTTCTGCTCAAGTGGAAGAGCGCACTCGTACCGACAATGTCACAGATCTAAAAAGCTGGCAGAAGAGGCAACTCAGAAATATTTGAAACCACAATTGTGGATGTAATTTTTCTATTTCATGCATTAACTAGAGGTTGTGTATGAGGAAACGTCAAAATCACTGAACACCACAGTCAAGATAACAATTCGCAAGTGGATCTGACTCCTCAAAGACACATTAAAGCATTTTCCACGCCATTATAAAAGCAGGCGGACAAGGGACACTCTATCGGAAGTCGTGCATTACGTTCAAAAAAGGGTCGCCAAACGCCCCCTCTGACGGATACCTGTGGCCGTATAACCGCATAATAGTAATCAGTCTACTATCTACAGTAAAGAAAAGTGCAGAGGCAGCTTGGGAGAAATCTCTCGGAACACGCGTAGCAGTGTCTGTGTTACTCCCCATCCGTGTTATCATCTCACAGTTGTCTCCTCGTGCGAACTCATTACCAACCGGTGTACTGCCTACGGAATACCGCCTCTTCGGTGGAACAGAACTGTCCTAGAAGGCCAGACAGGTGGGACTGTGAGGCGAACCACAACTCCTCCTCACACATACTGCCGGAATTCCCGTAAAAGGTGCCTACAGTTTGATCCGCTATGGTGATCATGGGGGTTGTGGAACATCTACCGAATTCATCCAGCTCAGATATTACACTTTGGACGTTATGTAAGTGGTAGTTATTGAGATACTGTGTTGAAAACGTTTACATATAGTGTTTACGCATTGTTCCATTGTTATAGACAGCAACAGTTATAGGGTCCGCAAGTAATCGTTATCATATAATTGTTACTTCTGTGCATTTGCGTCCACCCCTTTATTGACATAATCCGTGCCTATGTTCGAAAATATACCATTTTCAACTTAAAGTGGGTTTTCCATACACCTTCCCTCATTTCTCGCCTTCCGTACAGTTCTTGGCAGATAACTTAATGGCGTGGTAAAATACTTTAGTCCGCATATCTTTACCGATTCTTCAAAGCTCAACATGGTCTCCTGCAATATGTGTGAAAATTGCTTGCCTGAAATCGTCCGAAACTGTTTTCTGCTCTCACCTTCTGTTTGTCTGTGGTGAGCTTTAAATCTTACAGAATTCATCTTCTGCACGATCTGTTGTATTTGAGTATATATTGGGTATATCAGATCACAGATACCTTTGAGACCATTTGTTGTCATCACGGTTTCATAGGGTTGTCACTCACATATTTGATTGCATTTTGTTTGGTCAGACCACCACATAATTGATGAGTCCTCCTACTTTTGAACAGCATTTTCTACCATCAATTTTTTGTTGTTATTTACAATACTTTATGACATTTCAGATATGAACAATAAAACAGAGTAAACTGCAACACTAGAAGTACCCGAATATAGTGCACGCCATCTTGGACTGTGGTTTCACTAAATCCAAACGATTTCCGCTATTCGGCTAATAGCATTTGAAAAATTAGAAAAATTTCTTACTTCCCTTTCTTTCAATGTTTCAGCAAAAGTCGAAGATCTGTTTGAATGTGTCCTCTGATTTTTTGCACTCGTCTGAAGAGAGTAATCATAAGCTCACCGGAAAAACAGAATCAAGCTAATACGTGACCCGTGCAGCTATGGTAAACCAGATGATCACCCTCAATTCCAATTACTAGGACATATAAGCGGAATTCTGAGTTCACATAAACTAGATTGCGTCATTTCGAAACATCCATGGCGGAACAAGTGTAATCACCGGTGCAACACACACTGGCTGCTACGAATGATGACAGACTGACCAACAGGTTAGCATGTCTTTGCGGATAAGGTGCTCGAAAATTTTCCGTCACAAACAGCTTGTGTAACATCCACAGACATCTCGTCGTTCGCTTCAGTTGCGTCAGTTGATGACACCCTAAAACTTTCCAGAAAGAAGATTGGCATCTCCATGATAAATATCACTTCGTAGATTGGTGTTCTTAAATAGTGCTTGATTAAAAGGTGTGCACTATCAAGCTCCCGCGGTGCAACAAGGTGGTGTTGATACCATCAAACCTTAGACACAACACGAAGAAGTGCACCCCACCATACACGTTTCAAAGTCGCCACCCGTCACTGTCAAATTGGCAGGTCAGCTTGGAATAGCAACGATTGACGTAGGCCCATCAGGTACTGGACGCCTGTTTCTTACCACCAAGTTGTCGACCAACATACGGTCTCTGATCGATACCGGAGCTGAAATATGCGTTATTTCGCGTTAGTCAAATGATCGACCTCAGCATAGCCAGCATACCACACAAGTCGCACCAAAACTTCGGTCTCCTGCGACGGTTTCAGTGGATGTATCTGATTGCTAAGATTCAAGCACCATTCATCGGCACTGATTACCTAGCACGCTTCAATTCTTCAATGGACGAATAAGAACAGCAAGATAACTGCGGATACTGCAGCCTGTGTAGTGATCAGCGTCCAATCAACCTCTGCTTCATTTGGCATCTGACCGTCTCTTCCCGCAATACCATCGTTCAAGGCACAGAGAATAGATTTTCCATCGCCTACTAGAACCTTGTTCACATACCAGATGAGCTACGTGCGGTGTAAAACATCCTGTCACTGCACGCGTAGCACACCCCTACCCAACATCGCCACTACTTGTCCACGTCTCTGGCATCCACGCACAGTTAACATAATCAAGGCTGAATTAGAACATTCGCTACAGTTTGGCATAATTCGACATTCAAATAGCGCTGTAGACCATGAGACGATTACCGCAGTCTCAACAACTCCGAAATTCTAGACAAGTACCCTCACACCGCATTTCCACGACGTTTCCGTGGGACTTGCTTGTAACACCGTTCTTTGCAAATTAGATATGGCACGTGCTCACCATCTCAACACAGTTGACAAATAGAACATATCAAAGACAACTTTGCCAAAACCTTCAGCCTTCTCAAATTCACAACTATGCCACTTAAGCTTCGTGACGCGGTTCAAACATTTCGGTATTTCACGGATGAAGTAACGGCAGCGACTTATGTTCGCATACGTTGACACTGATGACGTACTCATTTCTGGCAGCTCAAATGAAGAACGCTTATCCCATTTTCGCGTTGCTCCATATACCAGCACGGATTCGAATCCGACACTTTTTAATCATAATCAGCTTTTTTCGGCAATTCATTCCTGAATGCGCCGACACGTCAAAACCCCTAACGGATCTCGGTAACCCAGGTCCGTAGATTTCTCACCAGAGGTCAACGTAGCCTTCTTGATGACGAAATCGGTCCTGCAGTGAGCCACCGAATACAACTTCATTCACTGTGATCCTAATGCTTGTCTCCTCCTCACCACTGACGTAAGAAATGCTGCCGTCGGTACAATCCGACGGCAATCAACAGACAGTGAACACCAACCTCTGACCTTCATTTCACAGTACTTCCAACCAACACTAACAAAACACAGCACAATTAGACGTGAACGATTCGGCATTCATTCTGCAGTCCGCTTTTCCCGACATCATTTCGTAGGCCGACCGCTTGTTGCTCAGACCGACCACAACCCTATAACATTTGCTTTTCCAGACAGCTCCGATCCGCACTCTTCGTGTGAAACCAGGACGTCGGGTTGTTCTACCAGTCAGATTTGTGAGATCAGCAGTAACTAATGAACTGGCTCAAACTCAAGACAAGCCTCAACGCGATGAAAAAGGGGACCACGGGATGCGGATACAGCTGCGAGTTCATTGTGTTTCAGGTTAGGGAATGTGAGACAAACAGTTGTCGGAACATTGGTGACAGTGTAAGTAGGACACTGCTGATTCGGTGTGGTCGTGTCGTTCCAACCGATGGACACATGTTTATGGAGCACTGTTCACGAACTGCTAGCACACAGCCTGCGATTACCGTAATTTTATCTCCCGGTTCAACTCGAACATTCAACATCAACACGTTGACACCAATTTCGTAACTGGGGCGTTGTCTTGTCCTCAACTTGACATAGCCCAATCTCCATGACCTCTCGATTTCGTTAAAACAGCTACCACCCAGGGGTAAAACGAAAAAATTAAGGACTCCTCTCTCTGTAAACCCATGAAATTGTCTACCGTTCTGCTACCAGCCCAGGCAACTAACATCCTATGTGATGTCAACCGGTACACCTAAACCATTTATTACTCATTTCTATCGCCGTGCCTACTTTGAGCATTTTTACACTTTGTCTCATCCTAATTGACACGACTTGTTGAATTTACTCCCATTTGGTTCTGTGTGAACAAGAAATTTAGTTTTTGATCTCAACAGTACATCGAACGACAGCGGACTAAAGTACACAGATATGCAGTCACCACATGTGGCACACTCTCCCACTCAGATGTCTGATACTCACACGTTCACCTTAGTAGGTCTGGTCGATTATCATACCTCACCGACTGTATCTACATGTTTGCTGCAATCGACCGTTTCACTCGTTGGCCCATAACAATGCCTTTCAGGGACGTTTCAGCAGAGACAATTGCCAATACTGTTCTACAACAGTGGAATGCCAATTCTGGCCTACTTTCTTCAATCATCATTGAAGGTTACATCCAATTCCGGTTTACCCTCTACCTCAATTTACACATTTATCACTTCAGACTTTTAGTGAAATCCAATAACTTCCATTTGATGAAACTGATAGCTTCAGTAGAAAGCTCGTTTTGTGAAGTTCACTGCTTTTGCTAACCTCTCTCAACATTTTTAAATATTCACCCACACCACACACACTCTCTCACGCGTTTCATAAAAGTCTCAGGAAACTGAGCCCTTCGCTCATACGATTTCTCACATTAGGGGGTGCATTATATGTTAACCGGAAATCGATCCCACCCGAGAAGCCAGCACTAATCATGATGACTGGCTCATTCCAGTAATCGGTGTTGCGGGACCAGGTGTTTCAAACCATCTTATTGTGGTGGATTATCGAACCGGAGGTTCGAGCATTCCAACTCTCGGCGGAATACCGCAAAGCGGTGAGGAGGTACATCCAGAATCCCCGCATCTGGAACAACATGGCCGATCGGATGAGCCATCGCTAAACTGAATCGGACTAACGGATGAGAAATGAGAAGCAAAATGAGACGGATCGAGGCAAGATTATTCCAACGCTCGGAGGAATATCTCGGCACGGTCGTAGAATACGGTCAGAGGCCACAATGGCTAGGTTGCGGACACCCCGAGTGACGGGTTAAGTCATCGCTCAACGAGATCGACCCAGCGGACGATGAATGGCAGGCGAACCCCCCTCCCCCCCCTGATAGGGGGCGTCGGACATATGAACCGGTCCGAAGTGTATAGGACGTGCGAGCGGAAACTGGAGGGGGTTGTTGTGGGACGGAATTGCGGTTCACAAACGTGCGAGCGCACGCGGCATGAGAATCAGCGAGCTGGAAGGTAAAAATTGTGCTTTATTGAACGTCTTTTCGCCACATTGTTTACGCATGTTTGTGCTCATTTTGTTCACCCGTTGTTGTACATTTGCTTCTAATGTGTTTTCTTGCTCACCGGTTTAATTTTGTTCTCCTTTTGCGTATTGAGATGCGCGTATTCTCTAGCACAGTTTCAACGAACAAATCGAATCCCCGTGCTGGCATCAGTAATGGCTAAGATCGGGGTAGTTGGAAAGAATCAGCTTTTTGTGTGTATTCATTAATTTATCTTTGTGTACTTTTGTAGTAAATGACTGGATAATGACAACTTATTATAACACGACCGTGCTCCTGATACTAGTAACAAGACGTGGCGAAAACTAAAGGTGCATTTTCTCCACGAAATCCATTGCTAACCAGTTTTTATGGCTGCATGTTGTACTACTTAATGTGGATAACCCTAATAAGAATTCGATGCCACTTCAAGCAATCACGCAACACGTCGTATATCACGCGGGTACATACTTTTCTGATAAGCAGCCTACTTCTGACGGTTGTTTTCGATTCTGACAGCATCGCCGGTTCAAACAGAGTGGTAAGTTCTAGTTTTTTTAAGCCGTTACACTCAGAGGTTTACTTCGTATTCTGTTTGATTCGGTGATCACTCTGAGCACAATATAGTGATTGTGATTTCCAAAGGTGTTTTATTCAAATAACCTCTTCTCTCCAAAACATTTTCAGGACTATTTGGCTTGTTATAATCCTAACCGATCACATTCCATCTAGCTTCTTAAAAAAACTCGATGATTTGTGTTTACACCTATGGAAAGATTGAAAATGTTCCCACGTGTGCTTGCATCCATTTTCACCTTCTCCGTGACACTTTCCTGTTCACTATTCCTACCGGGTGCCCGGATATGAAATGGAAGCCTGACTCTAGAATTTCGTTCCTATAGACCTACACAGTAACTACCATTTTTGGATACAGCAACGAACAAATTTCGCTCTGGAGATGTCAAACAGCACTTTATCACTATGTACAGACAAATACTCCCGGACAACTGCTTATTGCTAACCACACTCACAGTAATACTGGGGTGAATATTGATCATATATTCAGTATTTGAAGCAACAGTTAGCAGGGAGCATCAGTTGGAAGGGTTTCAACACTTGTCTGCCAAACAAAAACGCAAAACGGTGCTGGTATCAGTCCGACACTACGATTACCTCGGCCTCAAATCGATCTGGTCTGTGACTGATCTGCGTGGTTAAGCCAATGGACGAGCGTAACGTAATAGACTGATCAAATCGTTGCCAATTAATTTATCATTAACCTATTTTCCCTGTCACATCCATTCGACGACTATGACTAACTACAGTTTCCCTCTAAATAATCGTACGGATGAAGTTGACTTAACGAAAATAATAATATATGCAAAATAAAATGGTAGAGTATTTGAACAAAGCAGATAGAACATGAAAACTGGTAGATGCAAGCATTTCGTATTGACTCATCAGTACCAAACTTACAATAACATGGGTGGGCTTTATTTAAAACAATCGATTTGAGGGGTGGAAAATCAATAAGCGAGTTAGGATAAGACATCAAGTCCAGGGAAGGGTCAGGTTCACGAACAGTTGTTTCTGAACACAGAGAGCTGGTTTGAGCCGATTAATTGCAACTGCTTCAGCGAACCGTAAGAATCTCGGATTGGAATGGCGCAACAGGATTTTGAATGCACAAGATGGATCGATAGCATGACCAGTGGTCAAGATGTGTCTAGCGACTGAGGAAACAGGCTGTTTATGCGTTTCAGAAACATTGCCATTCTCCGGTAACACGGACTTCTGTACCCATTTAGGTAAATGTTCCTTCATTCTGGAGATCAAGCATCTCTCGGTTCTGCCTATGTAACTTTCTCCGCAGTTACATACAAATTGGTAAACACAATGTGAAGTGGCGCCGATAGGCTGATCTCCTTTGATTGAAGGCAATGGTAGTTTCTGAGTCCGAGCGATTACACGGAGTTCAGCTGCATTAAATGTTCGTTTAATTGAATTTCTTAATCGCTGTGTTGTTTGCTGCATGACATAATCACCCCTAAAGGGTAGCTCTATGTAGACTCTCTTTTTCTCTACAGTGAACACCTTTTCGGATGGTAATTTTTGTCTACTGTGCCTATCTATGAAACTTCTGGGGTAACCATTTGATTGTAGGACAGACGTAATCAGATCTAGTTCCTCCGCGAGGCTGTCGGGCGTACAGATTCGCCTTGCTCGTGTGAAGAGAGTATTTACTAGTGCTCGTTTGTGTTGGATCGGTGTGAAGCTGCTAAAGTTTAGGTATTGACCTGACCATGTGGGTTTCCTATACACGGTTCTTCTAACCGAGCCATCTTCCCGACGACTTATTAGGATATCTAGAAATGGCAGGCAGTTGCCGACCTCAAATTCACAAGTGACCTTTAGATTAGGATGGCAACTATTTAGACGTTGCACCAGGTTATCTATCATCTGTTTAGATCGACTGAAAATTAAGGTGTCATCGACGTAACGCTTGTAATATGACAAGTTTTCTATCTCCGTAGCTAGCTGTTGCTCAATTTTTAGCATGAAAAAGTCTGCTATGATGGGACCTAGTGGACTTCCCATGGCTACTCCGTCTATTTGACGGTAGGACTGTTCAAGGAAACGAAAACTGACATTCTCAGTACAGAGCAGCAAAGTTTCCTTCAATATGTCGGTGGGAAGTGGCAACGAAGTGTGACTCATTTCACACACTACCCACAGCTCAGGTACGAACATGAAGCAGAATGTGATGAAACTAAAACAGACTGATTAACGGTGGTTGGTTTAGAGTTCCACCAGAGGGGATGAGATTAGCTTCAATGGACTCTATCCGTCATGCTGTTCCAAAGGGATTTTGAGTTCGCAGCGAAGGTGAACGTAGAGACGGATATATTCAGGAATACGTTGGAGCGGATTATCATCATAATCATCAGACACAGCAATACATCAGCGAATCTCATCGATATTTAAGCGCCACACAACCATGAGGGAAAAAAGTAGAATTTGTGCAGGAAGAGGAGAAAAATAAGAGGAGGGGACCGAACAACTCAAAACAGCTATTTCTATATTCAGATATTTAGCAGTTAGGTACCTACACCTTACAAACAACCATGCTCTAAGTGAAAATAGGGCGTCATCACCAAGGCAGCTTCCAAAACTGTAGATCGACCTACCGAATCCAATGCACCTTTATAGTCGAGAAATACGGCAGTTACGGGCCGCCGATGCACATGACGCTGCTCAAGAATTTGACGAAGAGAACAATGTGATCAATACATCCCTGTCCAGAACGGAACACTGCCTGTTCTTCCCTAATGTTTGTCTCTCGAACTCCAGTGAGTCGACGAAGTACAATGGATGCCACAATCCTAGTAATCACTGGGCTCAAACTAATTCTCCTATAGCTCTTGCAAGACCCCCAGACTTCCACCTTGAATATGAGAACTATTATTGAATAACCTCAGCATAGAAGGCTGGTGATCTGCGTCGTCCACACAAGTTGAAACAACGGAATCAATGCCTCAAATAAGGCCTCCCCACCTTCCATGGAAAGCACTGGCACGAGATCATCTGAATCAGCAGCCCTAATACGTTTCAGAGTCGAGATGCAATTGCGAGCCTCAATCTTGCTGGGTGGCTTCAAATCCAACAACCAAGGCGCTACGTTGTAAGTTTGTGGCGCCAACATTGTGGAAGCGGAAGGCCAGCCAAACTGATCCTCAAAGTGTTCCACTCACCACTCTCACCTTCTGGACTTATTATAGATGAATGTGCCATCTGTCTCGATGATAGTTTCACTGACGGACGGTCGCCTGGGACCACCAGCAGGAATAAGCCTGAAGAGTCTGCCGATGTTTCTGGAGGCAAAAGCGGTCTCCATCTCCTTAATCATTTCCACTAACCAAGCCACACGATCGGCACTTAGGCTACGTTCTAGTTTCCTACAGACATCTCTCCCACACTTGTTAGGTGAACTGTCAAGAGAGATGTTCCGTTTAGCTTCCAACAACTCCAGAGATTTATCCGAGATCCAATGTGTGTTCAACCCATGTACTCCCGTGCCGCATGCTACTGTACCTGCTCCCCAAGTGATCTATGAGATTTGGGTCCAGGAGCCATCAAGATCTTCGGAATGAGAACCACTGGGGAAGTTTCCAAAGTTGGTTTGCTACTTATGCTTTACCGATGGTAAAGCCAGTTTCCCAACAACCAGTCGTTGCTGTCAATGAGGTCGTTGCCCAACAAAAGTATGAACGAAAGGACAGCGTACCAGCGCATGATCCGAATCCAAATATGTGCTTGTATGTGTCACTGTGGACAGGACATTTATAACTGACAAATTCTGCTTGTCGTCGCTAATAACCGCATCGACACTTCGTATTTGCTACCTCAACGTGGTTCGATGTCTCGTGACATTTTTACCCTACGATCCGAAACGCAAAGTGACCTCGAGAAACAGACGTGTTCATTCATGGTGCACCCGACACGGTGGACCATCCCAACCACTGCGACAACGCAGGTGCCTGTACAATCCTGTCTCTCATATCCTCTCCCTCCACACACAAGCGCAAATTATCTCACTCATGGTTTGGAACTGTCATTGGTCATGTTCATGGTCAAACCCAAAACCACCAGGTCCTCTCACATGTTAAAAGAATTAGAGGTTTGAGACACAGTACACAAGATCGTCGCGCCCGTACTGGAGGACACGTACTAGGCCGTACACGGTTGCACCGAGAGGATTTTGGCTCCGAGGCTCGTACAGGCCCACACAACAAGGGAGTTACGAGTCAAAGATTACACTGACATCAACCCAGCTCTCTGAAACCCGCCCCCGCAAGTCTCCGCGTATTCAAGCAGTGATCTGCAACAATCATGTGTACAGTGCTAGCCAGATTTCGTTAAGTTCAAACACTTGGTTATCCAGCTTATTATTCGTTCATATTTGTTGCACTGCTAGTTGCGTGTTACATATACGTGGTTTTATTGGCGTCATCATCTTATAAGTAACTCTCGCGCCAATATGCTCCATGGAGAACAGCAGTCCTGAATGGAACCCCGCCACCTACAACTAACAGCTATGTGATCTGTCGGAAACCAAGCTTGATTCGGAGAAGAGGGGTGCCAAGTATAGCAATGTGATGTGAGCAATGTGATGCCCACCCAAACCTACCACCTAAACGAGACTCGGCCTCAACAAGGCGGCCGTCATCGGTGCTCATATCTTCGACCTGAACGACTGTATCAGAACAATGTGTCGACCGATAGGCAGCGACAATATCCGATTAAAGGGCGTCTCTGATGCTCACGTCAATACAGTCAGCTGAGGCACAAGCAGACAATTAGATGTCTGAAAGTTTTACGTCTAGAGCTCGCTTTAACACAATCTGCCAAATGGACGGCATAGTCTACTGTTAACAGGAATTCAATCTACCAACGTGGCTAAGACCATCGTGCTGGGGACTATACCCACTCCAGCCTGACTGGTAGAGGAGGCAGTGGAATCACCTGAAATGTATGACCAGTATCGAGTAGACAGTGTGGGTGTTGTCAGTCCCATACACTGACTACTGTTTGAGAATTTAGTCTACGAAGTGCAACAACACCGACATTCAACATCCTAACGTTCGTGCGATAGCGGTCTGTTGACCTATCGAGTTTGGAATGCGAATACTGAAGACACCTGCATTAATTCGCATTCTATGTCTGAGCAGGGGACGAGGGAAGTCTGAGGCTAAATGGTGAGAGGTGGGACTCACCGGCACAGTGTTACTACGATTAGTTATATCCGTTATGGGAAGTGTTTAGTAATTGCCAGAAATTGGGTTAGGGGGAGCCTAAGTTTGAATAAATAGTGGAGTAGGGGTCAGCAGCAGCATGTTCTCGTCTATCCACCCTGTTGTATGTAACACATAGGAGGACCCGGTTTTTATTATGGTACGGCCGGTAGAGTATGGAAATACTGGTGTGATTATCTATGGTTATATGTGAGCTGAGAGGCCCCCAGGATGCCCAGACCCAAGGTAACGACTAGTATTTTCGACCGAAGCCTTTGGCTCAAAAGCCTGTATGGCAAGACAACGGGTGGATAGCGGTGTATTAGAACTGGTACATTTTTCGGAGAAAGGTGTCAGCGTTCCTCTAACCTCCAACATGGAGGTCCGGGAGAATGGTATGTCAGACCTCTACTAATTGGCCCGCCTGGCACTAATGCCTCTGTCGGTGTGGTCTCCATACCGTCCAGTTTAGCCCAAGAGATGCGCAAGCTGTCACACTGCGTCAAGCTTCAGTCTCTTTGTGACGCTGAAAAGGGTAATTGATTCCGTTATTCTTTAACTCTCCAAAAATCAACGCGAAGACCGCACGAAGCTATGAGTGAACGCACGACTTGCGACCTTTGAGAAAAAGTGTACTTCCGGCTTACATTGTTCAAACGCTAGGTACAAATGTAAACTTGAGGAAGGTGATTGATGCGAAAAACACTGGAACTTGTGTAAAAATACAAAATGCCGTACAAACTCTTCAGAGTTTTGTGAGACGAATAAAAGGAATCCGCATAGGCAACCGGTTTTCTGATGTGGAAAAACTCACAAGCTGTCAAGATCAAAATTTTGGTCATTTCCAGCCACTCTCATAAAAGTACTAAAGTCGGGGAATGTTGGTTTTATTTTCTAACAGAGTGCAAGCTTATACTCACTCAGTACTTCATTGACTAACTATACCCAACACGCTACTACAATAACTCGAATAGAACGTGGGTGTAAAAGTGTGGTAGCAACACAAACCGCAGTTCTCTCAGGACATGTTGTTGACTTACCCTCATCTCATTCCAAAATCCAAACCACTAGTAAATGTTCCAATATCTCTCTGTGTAGCCCCCTGTATTTTGTGTACAATATTGCGCTTTAAGCTGTGTGTGGACAATGACGGCCCAACACCGCTACTGTGGAAACCGACCGAACAGCATTGTAACATTAGTTGAGATATTCGAGTTAATCTGAGCATGAGAAGCACCTGTTGATCTTGACACGTAAGAAAAAGAACCGAACTCGACAGCCACATTTTTATCAGTTGACAACATATTACCGTCGACTGGTATGCACCAGAATGAACAGTTTAGGTTAACCTGCCAGGAATGGAACATACCCAAACTGTTAAACGTAGGTCGGTCATAATGACGTTATATTTGAATATGAAGATTTTGTCTACCTGGCAGGTTGTGGAATATGTAGATTTGCAGGAGGATATTTGGGCTCTGCTGCTAAAATTACACCGTGAAAAGTATTGATTAACAGCAGTCAGTTCTCGAAAATAAACGCACTTGTAATTTATGCAGGTCACTATTCTGAAAATTTGGATATTTACGTTAAGTACTAAAATCGTTTATGCTACAAACTTTAGTAGACTGTTCGGAAGTGGTACAACTCTGATGTTTTTTTTGGAGACTAGGTAATTCGGTTGAAGTGATGCGTTGCTTATGCTAGTTGGTAAGTATTCACTGCTAGTAAAATCAGGCGGGGCCAATAGCATTAGACTACGGGAGCGTAAACTCTTCATCAACGCAACGTTTTCATCAGCCACCTTGAGTTCCGTTAATGCTATTGCATCGAACCGTAGCAGTAGGTCCATTTATCTAACAAAACCCACCTGATTGCATACTGTTCAATAATGGTCGTGAATTTCGATCTTCTGTGTGTGATACTAGGCAGATCTTTTGATAAAACTAACTACTCGTTCAATGGGAACGCGTTGTGCCAGTTGACGCGCCCAGAGCAAGTCAAATTGAAAGAAAAGGTTGGTAATATTTCTTCATACCATTTCTACTGGCCAATAGCATGAATTGGTTGACCAGGTGATTTCAAAGTTGATTACCACGCCAAATCAAGATTACACCGAATGAGTGTTCATTACTGATTGTCAACAGAAAAGAGACGTCGACGCTTTTGACTTGTAAGTAAAAGTACAATACGGTAAATATCCTACTTGTGTGCTGTAATTTTTTATGTTTATGTACCTACTTGGTGCCTGTGTAACTGACACTACGAACTGCAAGATGAATTTTGTATTCATCTGTAGCCAAAGTAGGATCACTTCACCTAATAACGCCGGATAATCTGAATCAAGGGATGCCAATTTTACCATGGCTAGAATTCAATGGGAAATCGCTCTCTAACCAATTTTTTGGGTCTCTGATGTAATTCAAGTATTACCTCTATTGTGACCGCAAAAAGACACTCCTTTTGGGAAACTGTTTGCTTCTGGACCTTCATTACAAATATTGCCCTAAACGGTTGGCATACCTCCCCATCTGCTGTAGATGGTGTCGTCCGTCTCTCTGTTGCTACTTCCTACGCGCTTTCAATCGTCGCTTCCGGCTCTCGGTTTTCTCGGCGCTGAGGACTGCCTCTTTGATTATGAGTGTTCGATTTATGACATACAATTCATCACCGACACTGTACGTTAAATAACTCCTACAGAGTTGGCACATTATCCATTATGTCTAGCGTATTTACACTCACTTGGTTCCATATTCAGCAGTGAGTTCACTAAAGTTGACTCAATCTAGCGTACACACGTAGTTAGAATGCACGTGACTTACCAGCTGATGACCCTCTTTTCAGTACTCAGATGTGGAAATGGAGGTTTTTGCACAGCCCAGATTGAACCTTCCGGTTTCAGAAATCTTGCCTAGTACGAACGAAGGAGACAAGTCGCAAACCATAAATGAAAAGTGGAGAACCAACGATATGCGAAAAATTGTTGTTGATCAACTGGAGTATGAGAGTAATGAACTGAACCTACCCCTTTTGTTAATCCAGTTCGACAGTCAACCGGTCTCTTACCGATCGAAAATGTGCAAATGTGGCCTGGCAGGTGACTCGCATTGCGCGCTGAAGATAGTGGGTTTCAAAGGAATCATGGACTAACACAGCTTAGATGCAAGCATCAACAATCTCCATGAGTTCCGTACGAGCTGACCGAATGAGGCGTTTTATACCTTTCTTCCGACGAGCTAAGCGACATCTACAATACCGAACAGAAGACACTGCCTCGAATGTGTGATTTTTGTGTGTTTACGGCATGGAATTTCCACTGTTATGAACCCGGTTATTCACACAGTAATGCGTTTTGGGTTCACTAACAAGTATGCACACAATAACGTGTACGATATGTTGTTATCTGTTGATACCTATTTTCAAAAGACCCTCAGCAAATCATAGAATTATGACTCAATCGAACGGCAGAACATTGATTATTAATTTGGCACACGTAGGCGTCACGTAGTTTCAAAAGGGAAAAAGGGTCACAAAAGGCTCAGTGAACAAGCGAAGATAACAATCATTCTGTAATGTGTTTTGTCTCCCCCCGAAAGTCGTGGATGATTACTAATTTATAAAAGCAATTCATGGATGTCTGGTTTGTAAGCAAGATGTATGTGATGGACAAGCACTGTAGCAGCGGTTGGCAGATTTCTCTGCCCTGCCAGACAACAATTTAATGCTTCGACAGTTCTCCGTCCGATCGTCATCTAGTAATTTTTAGATGATTGTGGCAACTCTAAGCAGATTCTTGATCAGCTAGATTCAGTGATATCATCCATAGCTCCGCTTTTCTACTTATCATGAAATGAAGAAACATCTGTTTTACCTCATTTCTATTTTAGGTGATATCGAATCATCGACTGGATTCGAACTAGCAACAAACGCGACATTCGCACTGTAAGATGAATTACAAAGCCACTCCGGAAGCAGCCACTCTGCTGGGTCATTCAGTGGACCTCATATGACACATGGGATTGAGCAAATAACAGAGTCTAAATTTAAAATTCCTGAGCTCCCGATATACCTTCGTAGCTCAACTGGTAGAGAGCTTCATGCGTTTGAGCATGCTGTTTCTATCACTGGTTCGAATCCGACCGGAGCCAAGTTTTTTCGCAATTGGATGTTATCTAAATTACCAGATCTGCCGCATAACTTAGAATTGATGTAACTTCTTTTAGTCTGTATGAAATAGGGCTGTCATAGGCCTTTGAATCAAGTCTACCTTGTTCTCACACCTTTATTATGCTCACATGGTTCGTGATTTATTCACCTACAGGCAGCCAGCAGAAGTGGAATTCAAAGGAAAGCAGTCAGTATATTTATTATAAGAACTCAGATTAGACACTGGACATTTATACAATTAGGTACTACCAGTCCACCAACTGTTTGTCGCATGACTTCAATAAACGATTGATGTGTTCTCACACCACTCTGTCAGTCCTAGTTTATAATGGCCAATTTAGGTAGCTGTTTCGTTTTAACTTACAGACAGACACACTCGTACTCACTTGAGCTTGGGTTCGGTGAAAGCGTCAACCAAACAGAGTTTACCTAATAGAAGGAAAGAGTTAAGGGGCCCACGCCTGAGAGTAATATCATTTTGCCAGAATTGAAGCCTATTTTTTACCAGTTATCAACAGCCAAATGCTGAACTTCCTCCATTTCTAGGTGACCTGATGGACTTCTATAAGCATTAGAACTCTGACAACCTTCAATTCGCCACTCCATAGTACTGTTTAGTTCAGATAACCTAATGTTCTGTTGCTTCAGTCTTTCCAACTCTGATGGCTTGTCAAGCCAATTCACCCCCTAGATTCATTATAGTTCTGCTACGAGAATGATTCTTTTGCTGTTCAGGGTGATGTGCAATTCAGTTGCTAGGCCAACCACCCGATCTGCCGGATATACCACTTGCGGCGGGTCACCTTACACGGTCACACTTCTCCAGTGAAGCTGTCCTCTGATAGCCTCACGTGTGTACTAGTTTCATTTCTGAGTGAACAATTTGCAGTTGTTGAAAGTCACTAAGTTGTCTAGGTACCAGAACCATAAGCGCCACACAAAATCAATAACTTCACTTAGCAGACCTCGTAACATATCAGGATCGCATCGTCCTCAAACACGGGATAGATAGCTTGTCGAACCCATGCAAGGTGGGTTGGCTGGGTGACTGTTTGTTAGGTCGGAGTACAAGCGCCAGCAAATTGAACTATAGTGGAGCTGAAGGAATGAGTGACTGCTATTTTTTTGGCTCGGGTGAAAAGACGATGTCTTGATACGTCATCTGAGCGGATAATCGGTACTGAGTGATTGGGCACTCGTCCACTTCACCCACAGTTTGACGCGTTAGTCTATCTGGACAGACTGGTGACTCACCCATGACGTGTGTACTACCGATTAACCCCGAGTTTATTCAACTGACAGACGACACAACGCCCACTCAGTCACCGGTAATCGTCAGATCGCACGGGCTGTAGGAACTTGACATTTTCTGCTAAACGGACATCACCAGTGGGAGTTGACGATGGATTAAGCTGGTGCCACCTCTTTCGGAAAAAGCCGAATGTGACTTATCCATAATACCGAGGCTTCATTAGTAGTCAGTGGGCTACTGGCAGTGTCTATCGGAACGACTGGAAAATACCACCGCGAACAATGCCTCCAAAGTTATCGAAAGCAGTCTTGCCACTGGTCTACTATTTTACAAGAAAATGCGCCTCAGCACGCTGCGGAAAAGCAGACGAAAGGGCTCATGACACTCAAACAAATGGCTTCAGAAGATGAAAGATAGGGATAACATTCATAAGAAAAACTTGGAACACAAAGGCGCAGAAACTCATTTTAGAAGTACGAGAGAATGACTGTCGTAGCATCACACTTCGTTGACATTGTGTTTGAACATAAATATCTAATTTATGTTTTAGTATAAATAACCGTTTTATACGGAAGAGTTTACAGTTCAGTGTATACTGTTTGCATTTAAATTCTTTAAAGGTGCATCCTGAACGATCTACATTGGACTATACTCACTGTTTAGGTAGCACCACCTCATCATATGGTGGTACTTGACATGAACCGAGTCGCTGAACATTTTCGAAGTTCGACAATATGCACATTAGGTTTGGAAAGCCGCCTACGCTTTTTGAACAATTCCGAACTTGGGACACAACGAAACGCAGATTTGCGCAATCAAACTATGCATAATAATCGCACAGACGAGAATTTCGGAGAGATTCGATTAACATTTGCTCCTACGCCACAGCTGACCGATCAGTTCACCAGCACTGGTTTTATATCGTTCCCGACGTGGCGCCAGAATGAAGACTCATCTAACACACTCCAATTTTCAGAGCTCCCTTGAGTGGCACGCATCAACGAGAGTCTTTTGAGGTGAACCGCTGCCACCCGACCACTCGAGGGCCAGTGGAATTCGGAAGACTTGTGAAAATTAATTGATCAATCAGTTAGATGATAGCCGTTTGAAGTGGACAGAAAAATGTGCATGTAATGCGTAGGTAGTGTACCTGTCAAGCCTAGTTCAATTTAACAAAACTACCAGATACGTGTGTTTACGTTTACACAAAAGATATGTGTAGGCACATGTGTTTCGTCGTGGAGGTAATAGACGCCACTCTTACTTTATGTCACACATGATAAAAATCTACATTGTACCTTGCAGCTGTATGAGTGTTTATGTGAAAGCAGTCTTTTAATTGTGATCAACCGACATGTTGTTTTATCATGTTCAGTGTTCAGATACAAACCTATGTCTTGTTACATGTTAATGCTGTTGTCACTATCACTGTCCCCATGTGACCGTTCCTTTTACGGTTTCTAAGTCCTCCCATGCTGTACAATCGAACATAAACGATATTTATTCTTGCGTTTCCTACCAGAAACATGTCAACTTCAACAGAATCTAATCCTCTCATTCGCCGCTTTCTCACTCGAGTAGCTGTAATATGGGCGAATGTGTCATTAATCTTTCCTACCTGCTGAATATCACGCAATTGTCCGAAATGTGTCAGATGTGAGAACACACATCCACCAGTGTGCGAACATTCCTGATCGAGCCTAGATCGTTTTCAAACCATATGCCACTCGTGAGTCACGTTGTGTTCAGCTGCATCAGTTCAGCTTGTCGTGTAAACAGTCGCCCGTGGAAGTGAGTAAAAAACACTAGAAAAGCCCTGACCACTCGGCTAAAAGTGATTTACCTTCACAAAACTGAATGTAACATTTTTTTAAATGTCGGCGCCCACGGCTGAAGTATGGGTAACTAGGTCTCGGTGATTTAAGTAAAGTATCAGGCGTATATATTGACCTCTCGGATGACATTAAAACTTAGCCAATGAACCATCATTTCCTGAAGCATTGACCAAAAAAGCAACAAACCAACCTGTCTTCACTTGAACAACAAAACGGAACTTTTCACTGAAACAATGACAGTTTAATTATAACTCTATTTCCCGCAAAAAATAACCTACAAAGTTTATTGATTGGGGAAAAATAGCACTGATTCAAGGCTTCAGTACAATCTCAAGAAAAAGTTCAATATTTGGTCCCGATAACTAACGATAAGAACCTCATCTAAGGTTTGTGCGTGAATAAAATTTTAGTATAAAAGGAATGATTTGTGTTGTTCTAAACTTGGCGCTGATGGTTTAACACGAAATTTTCGCATCTGTCACTCTCCACGTTCTAGATGTTTCGTTCAGACAAGTAAAAATATCTGTATTTTCATGGCCCTCAGTTTGACACTACTTGTTCATCGGAAGCTGCGGTACTGAGTTGCACCACAGATAGGACGTTTGACAGTGAACGACGTTTTCCACAGAAGTGATCGATCGATATTGTGGGGACACGTTGGTGCAGATCGATATAGACCTAGCTGCGTTGCAACAAATCCAAACGTTTAAAGCTGCGAATTCCGGGATATTTCCCGAAGTAACAGCAGACTACTGTCTTAACGAGTACTGACAGTTGTGTATTTAAAGCTTACCTCCCACAATGGCTGATGTAAGTCCGATAGAGAATTACAAAACGAAACGAGAACATTTCTGTATTAATCGTCTGTGGTAATTCAGTGCTGTTTCACTACACAGTTCCGTCAAGGTAGTTCCCTTCTTCAGCAACGCATCTATCAGTAGGAGACTTGCAAAAACATTACGATTTTCTCTATGTGCCACCATGGTCCTCAAAGCGATACCATGAAAAATATGCGACCACACCTCGGGAAGGCTCCACAGGCCCTCGAATATGGCAACATATTTTAAACATGTCTTCGTGAAACCGACAACTATCCTGAATCTGTTACCAAATTTGTTGAGTTTGTTTAGCTTCAGTTTCTGAGTGTCTACTGACTTCTCAGAGACCGCGGTTATTTGTCGATGGTCAGTGCAAAATCGGGATAGAACGTTCTCCTACATACTGCAATGAACGCCTCGCATAGTTCTAACAGGTGAATGAACTAAGCTGTGGTTCTGTGAGAGTGTTGGTGCTCAGCATGGAATTGCAGATTTCGTTCTATTTGAGGAGACCCTTTCCACTTTGTGGCATACTCCAAAGAACTTAACGAAGTGTTCCCTACCACAGAGCTCGCGGGAATATGGTGAGCTAGTAGTAGCTTCCATCTCTTTGTACGGTAAGCTGTAAATTATTATTGACCAGACACCTATGAGTAGTTTCCATCCTTAATAACACGCTCTTTCCTGAACAGCCTCCAAGAATCGTGGACTCAGTGAATGAATGACAGACACTTCCGCCTCATAATGGTATTCATCTTGGTTACTATCGTCGCAGATTTTCCTCTCATTGACAAGTTCGTGTCACTAGCCCGTCTCTGCCATACTGAGGATGCGCTGTTGAAGCTAACCGTAAATCATTCCCATCATTCGGTTAGCTTCATCTCATATCCACTGAGGAGACTTCGGCTCGGCATATATCAGGTGATTAGCCAGTCGTTTGTATTTGCAGATCTGGTAACTGAAGTCATCAAATTTCTAAACTGAACACTGCCCACTGAGCAAAGTGCAACGACGTGAGCGTTCTCTACTTGTGGTGGGACGGTTAGGCCGTCCGGTTGCGGACCCCTCAGGCTGGCCACTGGAAGGGGTCAGAGAGAGCCATTTGCGCTCCTTCAGTGAGAGCAAAAAACTGGCTCAAACAGGTTCTCGGTATGGCGTTTTAGGAACAGCTGCGTGCACCACATTCTTAGTGACTGGGCTCCAACCTGGTAGATATTATTCTGGAAAGAGTCAACAACACTGGGTTGAGTGTACGTCCTTAACCTAACGAAAAGACGACTGACAAGTACAAAGACTAAATGATTGCTCTATTAGTTACAGACAAGTTAGCTAAATAAAATTTTGCTGAAGATGATGTCCGTTCATACGTATTCGTCTGCTTTTCGGCGTTACACGGGCTGTAACGTTGAGTTGTATATGCTTCCCATTCAGTCAGTGAGCATCAAACAGCTACATAATTTAAATTATATGAAGTCTCACCGCAGTCTCAACAGTTGATCATGTGACTTCTAGCAACACGTATGTCTAAATCAACCGAAAACGATCAATAGTTTCGTGTGAAAAACCACCCACTGCTTCCTGTAATGGATCCGAATTAGCAACATCTGATGTCAGACCCGTACTCATGACCTAGTAAGTCTTCATCGCGGTAAGAAACATGTAAGATTATTCTGATACTTTGGGGAAAATATTCAAACTTTGGTAAACTTCCCTCTTTCCGGACTGTCCTAAATCAGAGCTGTCGTATTTGAAATAGTGCGCGTCAACAGTCGTGCGTTTGCTACCTTGGCAAGCTCAAAACCCACAATGGCGAACCTCTACTCAGCTTCCACCAGTTTTTCACTAGTGTTATTTTGTGCTAAAGATGCAAATCAAAAGCGTAAGGAATTATTGTAATCAATAGAACTTTTTAATGTTTATGTACACCTAATTCTGGACCGGACTGCAGCGAAAGAATAAAGAAAGTTGTTGGGAAACGCATTCCCTAACGTAGCTAATTCGATCGATTCGGTTCCCGGGGTATGATCATTTGCAAGATTTTGCAAACCTACCGGTGGAATCGAGTTTCGTTTGAGTGCAGTGAAGCTGGATTGTTTCGGTCCACATTACCCGAAGTATATTCACCGTCGTGTGGCTGGATCTGTATTACTCCGTTTAACCAAACGGATTTCAGTCCTGCGATCGGAAGCTTGTACGCTTCAACCTTAGCCGAACTGTTTTCCCCGTTTGACTGATGACTGCCTCCTTAACGCGGTTCGCGTCAACGCGACTGTCACATGTCCCTCACATCCGGTTCGCTATGTATGGTAATTGTATCCCATACCTACTCAGAGCCCATGTGGTCTTGTTTTTGGCTCGTTTCCAATAGACAGCGCTAATCACATCTCGAGCTGGGCCGAACAGCTGAACGCATAACCGTAAAGGATGCTACAAATGGAAACAAATATTTTCGTTTCGAGTATGGCAAAGGGTCAAGGGTGCCCAACTTACAATGAAGAGAAATGGTATTAGATTGTAGAATGACAGGTGTAGCTCAAACATGACAATCAAGTACAAAACCAACCCACCTGCTAACGGTGGTATCGAGTTAATGGACGCTATTCTGGAGGAATCATTCAGGAGCTCCGAGAGCAGTGGAGTGGAATCTCCGTCAAGTAGCAAGCCGACTGATACTGAGTATGCATATGCTAGTGCCTTGTTTAGTTCTACAGCGAATCTTCAGACCATGTTGAGTCGGTTAAGTGATGTGGTTGATCTGTATGGTATACATTTTACACGTTCAAGGTCTTGTTTCAAATGTTGCAAGATTGGGTTGACACTGATCCTGTATTTTGTCATTGCAGGCAGGGTACGGGAGACTGTCAATTGCTTCAACTAACTGGATATTGTCATCTCGTCCGCTTGTACTATTGTTTACTCCGTGTTCACAGGGATAGCAAAAGTATCTAACGCATTCGTAAACCTACGTCACTTGTGGCACCGAAAAGACGTTCATTTATCGAACTGAGGCAGGTTTGCAAGATGTGTGTGCACCCAGAGGCCTGGACCATCCGTGCGAAATATGCATTTAGACTGACAGTATTCACTTATCATTGTCTGCGCCAACTGACGTATACCAAACGGACCGACTGCGTGAGCAACACGACTGTTTGTCGGAGCGTGTTTGGGAAATGTGCAAGTTCTCGATCCATAATCTAGAAGGCGAAAATGTGGTTTACACTGGTTGGGCCACGTAACCCGTATGCAGGTGGAGCGTCTGCCATACTGGTGTGGCTGCTGATGGATTGAACATACCGCAAGGCGGCCAGCCGATGAAGTGGTCACGGGCTATGGCAACCTTGACGATGCCGCCAAGTGAGATCCGTAGGTGCTGGTTACCTGGTTATGGAGTTCGCGACTATCCACACCCTTGGGAACAGTCTCTGGCAAGACACTGTGTCGCAGTCAGTGGCAAAATTGTTGTCTGGTGTTCTTCGTGAAACTCAGTCGTTTTTGTTAGGTTTTTCCTTTATTTTTTTCCTGGCAAGCATTTTTACTTACTTATTGCTATGCAACTTCGTGGACCATTGTCAAGACCAATGACAGCTCGGATCATAGTATTCAGGGGTACGGTTCAAAGCTGATATGACACGTCAAAATCGTCCGGCTCGTTGAAGACCAGGGCCAACATTGCGAATATATGTAGCAATGCTGGTGATAAGTGGTAATTAAAAGGTGGGTTAACTGTGATTATAAGTGATCAGGGTGTAAGAACTCCAGTAAACGTTTATATGTATACGATATATTAAATATGCTTTTACCATAAAACCACACAAGTGTTGAATCATATGAGCACAGCTTCAACTAGTTGGATGAACCATAGGATAATCAACAGAAAAAGTGTGATCAGGGTTGAAACAACGTGCAAAGCATTCTTTTCGTGCGATAAGATTGGAAGATCGGGTCAGAATTCCTGTATTACTCGATTTGTGCACTATCTTCACGAGTGCTTACTATGGACCGTTGAAATGGTAGAATCAAAACCAGACCTCAAAACAGATTACGGTGAAGTGCCAAACTTCTATTGATGCAAGCATCTTATTAATATCGGGACAGACAGAGAGTAACAAACAGTCCCTTTAAATGTGTGGACTGAACCTGCTGCTTGTGATGACAGCCGCCTCGGCATACCGCATAAAATAGTGGCGGGTGGCCGTGTAGATGATCTTGAACTCGTTATCTGAATCTGATTAGTCATCAACAAATGTTGGGTCTGATCGGATGAATAACACCTCTTTCGCGATTCACATTATCATTCAAGTGTAAGGCAAAACGCTATGATCATCGAGCCGCGTTGAGGCGCTGAACACAAAACGCCCAGCCTTTAACGGCAAATTCAATGGGCTAAACGAAGAACTTGTTTGGCCACACTCATGTGGTTCAGGTGTGTCTGAATTTAGCCTGACAGTTAGTGTGATTGATCAGTCAGTGTTGGACGGCGTTAATAATAAAGCTACGTACTCATCATGTTCCCACTTAATGTCATCGGTAGATAGAACTGTCATAACACATTCAGAGAGGGGGTTCCGAATTAGATATATGCGAACACCGAAAGAATAGTGTTTGCTTCTTATGCGATTGGTACTGTAACTTCAGCAAGTGATCTCCGTCGCGTAGATTCATATTAAGCGTAAGAATACGCTTCAGAAAATGTGAATACTGACGTAAAATTTAGTTAGTTAAAACTATGTTGCCTCTGAAATGGCAAAAGTACCTGTAGAACGGGTATAATTTACGCAGTAGTTCTCAGTAAAAAAAAATAGGGTAAACGGAGTACTGAACTAAGTCTTTTTGTGCTTCACTATACTCTCTTGCTAAAATGGATGTTTTTCATAAGGAATGATTAACAAACTCATGATGGGGACTGATTAGTAAAGTGAACATCACTGTGGATCTCTTTACCTGGATGGTATCAAAAACACAGAATCAAAATCCCCAGGATCACGTTAAACTTCTTTGTCATCAGAACGCGATGGGGTGGAATCTTCTGAGGCGACTGTTCCTAAGTGTCGCTTGCAGACGGTGGTAAATGGCTTCTAGCCTGCAGAAAAGTAATCGGCACACAGCGAGCAACTGATTTGTATCACATTATTATTAGATTGCTTAAGTGGAAGGTGGTGTGTTTCGATCCAACGATACAATACGGTACTTGCCACATTTTAGTGCAGTCGGCGTGTCGCAGTATCGGGGAACCTACCCGCTATGATAGTTCAACAAGCGTTTCAACAAGTCTAGAATGGAACTTCGTGGTGCACTGCTATTCTCACGGTTCTAGCCAGAAAGCCCACCAACAACCTCTCTATCTAAACATTGTTCCTTATGACAATGTATGAGCCATAGAAATGAACAGCAATTGACACAAAACCTGTAAACACTCATACATCGAATTTTTTGGTTTACTTCATCGAAGCCCTTGGAGAATTGTAGAGAGATAGCACCTAATGACTTACTTCTGCCGGTTGCCTTTGTCCTTTGTTTCTTGACTTTAAGTAATTTAGTAATTCACACACATTCTTTTCAGGAATTCATGTTCATTACCAGATAATAACGTGTGGTGTAGAATGTGAGCTTTCGATTAATCATTGAGTGTACTTTCCAGAACTTCTGAAACAACATATAATAAGGCAGTTGTCTTGTAACGGACACACTTGCCGATGGGCCCATTCTCTAACGAATGTCTTCTAGGTATCGGGAGGCTTACATGAACCTATAGAAGAACTCATCAAATGATCCATTCAACTCTCTTCCGAGACAATAGTGGGAAATAGCAAAAGCGAATTTTTGACTATCTCGAAACCGACACATAATTCAGCCTGTCACCTCATGATTCGTAGGTTTCTACATAAATACAATTGCGGATCATATCTCGAGCGTTTTTCATGAGTGGGGCATTTCAATTGAGTCCACACAATTGCTTTTTATCATGACTAAGGCCATAGAGACTAGTGGCTCTTTTCCACTGTAGGTCATAATTATTACGGTGGTAAGCTATCAAAGTAAACTGTGCTCTGGATGAGCCTGTCTCCCCTCAGCCATAAAGGAGACGAGTAACATTATTATTGATAGGTGTGCTTTCGTATGAGACAACACAGTTTGGATTATCGAGCCCAGTTTACTAAAGGCGGTACAGTACACGATACAAAGCAATAACAAGAATAGGAGACGCCATAGAATGGAGACTTTTCATACCGGTCATACCCTTTACCCCTGAACAAATTCAGCGGTTGACTGATTTCAAGATCCAAGGGCTGGTGAGAGTTGTACTGTTCAATTCAGAACAATCTCCATACGTCAGTTGTACAGAACACAGCGCATGAATTGGTTATTAAATTACCCATATCTTGTATTTTCAAGTCAGTACGTTCATTTTTTTCTTAGAAATACGTCGAAGGGCGAAATAAACTATGCTATGAAATAGTTTTCATAGTCGCAAGCCTCATCAAATCAAGAGCACTGTGTGAACACCAAATAGGGTGAAAATAAATAATAAGCCACTTCAAACAGTAACATTCTGAATCAAAATCTTCTATTTTTATGAAGCTTGTCTTCCATTCATTTGTACTGTTGACATGCACCTACCCTAAGTGACGTTCATGAGGGATTTTGAAACCTTATTATCCATCTTCCGCCATTCTTACAACAATGCATCTCATAATCACTGTTATTTTGATAACTCCACTTGCCTTCATGATTCCTCTGCTCCACCTTGGATTTCGGATGAGGCCTAAATGGGAGCCACTTCAAACACACCATATTATGATATAAAAAACCGTGAGTTGGATGAGTGGAATACGTAAACTGTACCATCACGATGTCGATCTACGAACAACTCCAACAAATTCCCACGCCACAGACTAGCAAAGGTGGCGAAAACGTCACTCGCTCATGTCTTCCTGCCTCCATATTGATCGGTGGGCAAATTATGTTAGATTGTTTACCAGAAAAATAGATTAAAAGAGAACGAATAGGAAATAAAGGGAAGTGGAAGATGTCACTATTGTAGTTATGTTAGCAACAAATACTGAACCAGACGGTAGTAACATTTGAACACGTACGTACTTTGTGTGGGTGTGGCATGTAGTGAACTGAATAGCGGCGAAAAAGTCTTTACGAAGTGTCTCACTACATCGCTGAATCGGACCGTCAAAACTGTCAAACGCAAAGAAAGATAGAAAACTACCAGACAGTCAACATCAGCGAGAAACTAATAATCTTGCTTTACCTGTGACAATCCAAGTGTACGGATTGCCATAGTTGAGTGATTGCTGCAGTGACTCATGACATGAATCAGATATTGTCAAACGTAGTTTGGAGGAACATTTGAATCAAAGCCTCCAGGAAAGATAGATATCATCAAATCTACACCATCGGTCATTCAATAAAGAAAACACAAGTCTCTTTGAAACCGCTAGTTGACGAGATCTAACACCCTGTACGCAAAAGCACATGATGGCTAAACTTTTACTATCTTGCTATTAATAAGAAAGCATGGACACAAATTTTTCTTACCCAATTCCCAGTTTTTCCCATTACCCGTTGAACCCAGACAAAAACTTCCGTAACAATCCTCGTTTATGCCCTGTTTCATGAACTGTCGAATTACCATGTGAATCACGTGTTTTGGGCACGCTTTTGCTCTATCATATCACGTGACCTCTCAGTGTCTCTGTTGTAAACCCCGAAAGATATGCTGGATCGTCTACGAATTGGTAGCGCGCTTAACTGAAATGAAATTCTCCTCTTCGTGATAAAGAAAACGAACATCTTGGTCCCTTGATTATAGCAACTTGCTCCCAAGTCAAATCAAAAGAATGCAAAAAATCATTTTGTTCCACTCCAAAACATGTGCAACAAGGAGGAAAATACAGACTATTTATATGATGCCTGTTGTTCTACAAGGAATCTCGAATCAGAAAATCAAAGGACAGCTACTAAACACAGCAGTTACGCTCACCAAGCCACCAATGACCAGACAAAAGAATAGCAAAGATTACCTCCGGATTGCTCTGGGAATTTCTGTTCATTCTGAATGGACAAAATCGTTTTCCCAGAGGGGGAAGAGAAGAGGGGGAGGAGGGGGAGGCGGTTTAGGATGATAAACAGATGAGATATCCCAGCACTTTCTTCTACAACGGCCTGTCATTTTGAGCTTAATGCCGATCGTTTGTTTCATTTCCGTAACTTCCCCATCATCTTTTGGCGTTTGATTTTCAAGATGGACACCTATAGAATCTGCTGCATTGTGGTAGCGTAATCTCTAGATGAGTGGGTAAAAAGTCACGTTAGTCGACATTTATTGGTGGTCGTATGGCATTTGCGATCTAATGATGCTGTAAAGAATTTATTGTTATGCGGTCGAATGCGATCTTTTGTAGAGATACCTCTTCTCTTCCGGGCTTGATTGTGAAGTGGGTAATTCTTCAGTGCAATTTCGGAAACTTATGCACCCAACCGTCATGATGAAGCATCAAAGTTGTTAGCAGTTGAAACTTACGAACAAACGTGCAATGTTTAGAACTCGCGTAAATAGGCTATTACTATGATTATCACCATTCTCTTTATTGGACACAACAATCAGTCCGCTGTGTGAAACGATATCAAATGTCAGAGTGATCTGATGATACCGCACGTAACTGACATACAGACCAAATAATTCATAACATACCTACCGCTGGGGACCTATCAACTGTTTTGCCCGAGTCGCTTTCAGATGACAAGACACGGGAGAAAATTAATGAGAACTGAGAGAACTTAACGGTACGAAATCCAAAGTAGTAAAAACAACGAACCCGGTTACCATAGTAATTCAAACGTTCAGTAAAACTGTGATGACTGTAGTGAGTGCAAATGAGCTTGACTTGTATGGTCAGTTTGCTTGGTTGAGTGTGTAATTAGCTGTGGTGCGTTGTGTTTTGTCGTAGTACTAGTCCGTCATTGTGATTACATTATGTTCCGTGTGCATTTCAGATGACAGGCATTAGTTTGTCCAGTTTTAGGGCGATCAGTGAACAAGTCGAAAATGTGATTATCTCAACATTCAGTGAAATATCTTAACCTTGCAGTAGGATAAAGTAGACACCCAAAGCAGTCCGGTCATGAACAACATGAACAACCGAATAAGCCACCACTGAGAAAACCGGACTGAATGGGTGACTAAGCATAGGCACAAATCTGCAACAAAACATCGCTTAAATAAATAGAACAGGGTAGAATTGCATAGGACGTTTAACTGGAAACCTTGCTGAAGTGTGAACTGGAATTACGGTTCATAAGTGCGAGCTCAAGATCGGTGGAATGACGTGGGAACTGTCAAATTTTCGAACTACGTTTGCCACAATAATAGAGTCACGTTGACTCTTGATATTAATTTGTTATTGCTGAGTAAACCACTAGCTGGAAGGTTATCAGCATGAATCCCCTTGGAGGTGATTCCCCATCAGGTGAAACAGGCAGTCTCTCTAAGTTGCACACAGTATGAAATAGAAACTCCTCAGAATAAATACTTATGGTAAGTATACTTCGAAGGTGATGCAATAACGATAAGACAGACTTCTTTACAGTATTGGCTCGGTGATAAATAGAACCTGAAAAATCTCCAACCATCCTTATTAGAAACGTCATAATTTATTAGTACAAAGGTTACCCTTGAAAGTAATTTCTGACCTTTGGAGTTATTCCCTCCAAACGCAGAATTAGACTCGCAACAGCCCAATGCCGCGTGCTAACCCTAATGACGATGAGAATAAGTAGGCTCAAGTTCAAGGTCATTCACTGAACTCACATCTGATCAGTTGATCATGCAATTTAACTACGATCAACGAACAACCAGGGTCAATACGTAGGAAGACCAGTATGTGGAAGCGCATGCATTTTTGGTTAATGAACTTTGGCCGGTCAGGCATCAGAGGCCTTATTTCTTACACTAGATACGTCGTGTGTGAATGGAACCACCAATGGTGCAGTGTTATGCACAGACGCCCTATGGTTTCAATTACTGTGGCGGGCCACTCCAAAACGGGTGGCACCAACCGCGCGTGTGGCACTGCTTCAGTTAGTTTATTTCATTTGGGAGCAGGAATTAATCTCTCAAGAGTTCGAGCGTGCCCTGATCGTGCCCTTTTCGAAGTTAGGGATAGTAACCAAAGCACCGACAGCTATCAAAGCATTAGTCTGTTCATTTTCGCCGGAAGATTGTTAACTGGAATTCTGCTGAACCAACTCAGCGAGGAAGCTTTGTAGGGTCGTGTCTTATCTCTAATCCTATTCACTTCACATTTGACCAAAACGTTAACGGTTGCTCTTCATACAAATGGTCAGCTGCTGGATATTCAACGCTTCGGTTCCCCAATTTTGTTACGTAGTGCGACAATGTGTGTGCTGTTGTTTGCAGATGATATTGCGCTATTTACATACAGCGAATAGGAACTTCAAAGGATGGTCATAGCTTTCGTAACCGCGGTATCCAAATTTGTGTTGGATGTCAACACAGATAACATGTTTTATTTCTTTCAGCCTTCTCCGGGCGGAGGTGTTGTTTCTGTAATTGCGCCTGGAATTCGCAACGCTAGAGACACTGTCGATAGCTTGGCAGACTTCTGCCACTTGGGTAGCAGTCTGGCAACAGATTCGTTCGTAGACCGCGAGTTAAGAATTCGTGTGACGATAGCTAGTGCTGTTTTTTGACGCCTTAAGAGACGTATCTGAAAGGACCTCAACTTGAGAATGGCCACTAAGCTCTGTGTCTAATACTCAGTGGTGCTGTCCATACAATTGCACGACAATGAAACTTACACACTCTATCAGCGGAATGTTTGGTATCTGAGCTGCTTGCATCCTTAATGTCTAAGACGCCCGTCGGGTATTCGATGGCCACACATGGTTTCGAATACTGATGTGTTACGAAGAGTGGGCACGGACGGGATGAAAGCCATGCTGATGCTCAGTCAGCTTCGTTGATTGGTCACGTCCATAGGATGAGTGACGAGCGGATTCTGAAGCAGCCACTCTACGAGTAACTGGAAGCAGGCAAGCTAGACCCTAATGATCAGAAAATGCGATATCAAGATGTTATCCAGGCAAATCTTTCTCGTCATACCATCGATTTTAGATCATGAAAGGAACAGCCCCTTAGCCGAACTGTTTTGATGAATGCGATGCGGATGTACGGTTAGATCTTAGATTACAAGGATGAGTTTGGTTATCCTTAGCTGGTTCTTGTTAAACAGAATCGAGTGCATAGTTTAAGGGATTTCTCAGCGTTTCTGTGGAAACTAGTGGCAACTGAACCCGCTGATCTGTCATAAACCAGTCCAACTCAGTAACAAGAAGACAAAAAGCTGAGAAATGGTGCCTACTGCTTCGCGTTTTGGCAACACGGAGTTCACAAATGGTACGGCAAGGTTAAAAACATAGCAGTCGCTGTTCCGTTTTCGGTGGAAAAATCATTAGGTCTCAGCCTTTCACTAACCCATAGGATTGGCTCGTTTATGAATGCAGCATTTCATTATCCACCGGCTGGTCAGGTATTATCGTGCTAACACACTCCTTTGGGGAACTGTCGTGTCTACACTTTATTCATTTGTGCTCATTTGATGCATGCCGTTTCTCGGTCCTGCATTCTCCCAAGTCTTGTCAGGCATCACAACCAGGTACGATCGACCGTAAGTAAATGTGTTCAAAACTGGAGATGGTGCCAAGTCGGTTGTTTTGACATGATCGCACAGCACCGTGCCAACGAGCACGACTGCGGCTACATCGTGCGTCGAGCCCATCCGCCAGTGCGACTTGTTTCGAAGCCTGTTTTTAGGTAAGCCCTTTGGGTAAGCCTTTCGGATGGAACTCCGGTTAGACTGGTTGGGTTGTGGTGTTCGTGCCCGGGTTCCCAATTGTGAGACGATTGCCGAATTGAACTGTCCCTCTCTGAACACTGGCCGCATTGAACACATTATTCCGTCTTGTTGCCGGCTTCATTCGTAACCACTTATGCGGCCTTTCGTGTGATAAGATCCAAGACGAGGCTCTGTTCCAAAGCTTATCATGGGGGGGACAGAAATGTACTTTGATCAGTTTGTTCGTCCATCTTCACTGCCAAATGGTTTTTCTGACCCCAATGGACGGCGTGCCATCTGTGTGCGTAATACCGTCTTGTGATCCGACAGTGTGGCCCGGTTTCTTGGTCGCCCCTTGTTTGCTGGTCGCTTGCCCAATACTGGTGCTCGTGTTTGATCGCACCAGTTGATGCAACCCAACATTTAATCAACGTCCCATAATTATTGACGGGTACATTTAGTCTTGCTGCGTGGTCTCAGATTGCGTCCATTCGAGTTCACAGGCAGCTTCTGCCACTGCTAGACAGCCCAAGTGGCCGTTGCCATGGTACTTCAAGTTTCAACTAAGGTTCGACTAAGTGTAAGTTAATGAAACTTTGACTCTATTTTTAAGCCTAGAAATCCACCCCAGCTTTCGTGAGCGGGTAGGACAAGCTGGTCTGAGCCCGCTGATGTAAACTAGAACAAACATGGCTTTAAACCAAGTCGGCTTATCAAAGCCTGTTGGTTGATTGTAAAAATGCCGAAGCTGATTCTCTGTGTAGCAGATGTTATTCTTCCTCGTCAGAATACGAAATTTCGAGTCGACCGAAAACGCCACCACTTTAGTTTCACTGAGGATTATACAGAACATGTTCTCAACGTGCTTTTCAAGATTTGGTGAAGGTTGATGAGATTCTTTACCTCCTGCTTTTCGTTCTGTGAACAACATGTGAACAAAGATTGTGGAATTTGATACGACAATGTAAGCATAGGTTCTGCATATGGGTAACAATAAACAACGCTTTTGGTGCAATTTGTTCAGCCACATATTCCACGCTTCTGCCCTTGGCTCTGTAACTCATTTTAGATGCTGCAAAGTAGGCTTCGGTTTGTCTGAGCTACGGCCTTGAAGTAATGACTGCACCTTTTGAAGAACGTCCCATTTGTCCCAGTGTTCGCAGCGTTGCGCAGCAATCTTATAAGCACGTCTAACTCAGCTAGAGTACTCTGGAGGAGACTTTCACGCAGCACTGTGAAACACCGGCTCCCATAAATAAAGTTGGAAAACGATTGGTAGAGCACAAAATGTTTTATACACAGCCGCTCTGTTCGCTTCTATTCAGCTTCTATGTCGAAAATAATGCACACTCTCTGCAATGAGTGGCCGTATCAACTAGGAGCAAACACAGCACGGTTGGTAGTGGAAAGTAAACCACGTTTTGTACACCGTGGCACGAGAGTCCCAAGCAAAAGCTTATGGTCACACTGGCAGAGATGATCGAAATTGGGGTGGCAACAACCATACTGAAGGTACAGGTCGATATACGGTTAAAACATATTCAAATGTTAAGTGTAATGAAAGATGATTCAGCAGGACAAAATAGGAGTTAACAAAGCAAACAGTGGGAGAATGTCACTTGTTTCTGTATACAAACATCAAGTTCGGTCCCGTAGGTTGACTTGTTACTAACAAACTTACTGTCTTGCCACATGTTGCTATATCCATCCACCATAAATAGCCTGTATCACTTTCAATTTAAAATCTACGATGAAGCCAGTGAAGTATATTTCTACTTAACGTCTTTCGTCCTATTAGCCGTTAACCCTTAAGTTGATTTGTAATGTGGTAAGTAAAACCCTAAACAGCGCCTTCCCTCGGGATTTTGACTCCCAAAACACAGGCCATAACAGAAAGGAATCTAACATGAAGATTCAGAGTCAGTTTTCGTCTCTGATTCAAAAATTTTAAGCGTTCGAATTCTACGTAGTTAAGTGAAACGAAACACAAAGGCTTGAGCCATGATTATACAACGGTAAGACAGTGAATAGAACTAAGTGTGAATTCACCACGTCTATTATGGCCAGCAAAAGTATGAGTTACAAAGCGTAGCAGGGACGTTAACTTTGCCGCTCACGTATACCTGAGGAAAAAATTTCTCCGTTCTAAATAAAACCAAAACTTCAACAGGAAGTACCGAACACATTTAGTTCAACAGCATGTACTGTAGACTCGTGCTAGCAACCATGTTTACTGGTCATGCCCCACATTCTAACACCTCAGTGGCACAAATGCTGACAGTAATGTTCCAAGTGGTCTTCAAAGCATTTCTGCTGTTACTGTGGTTATGCAGGAATTCTTCACCTATTTGGTTTACGAACAGGTTAATGGTGGATGTTTTTAAGAAGCTCACTGACTGTTTGTTTTGTTGCAATCCATTAATCGGATGGTCAAATGTAACATCTAAACAATGCGTGCACGACAAAAGGCAAGCGATACGGAGCGTGTTACGTGTTAGTTAACAACGCCGTTCACAGCTTTTGCTCGTCTAGTACTAATGAGAGTAAAACCAGGCCGGATCTCTACTCGTTTGGTATTCTGGTGTCCTGGTGGGCGATTGATTTTACGGTTTCACTGAATTTTCCACTTTTCCGGCAGTTTTAATAATCCCCACAAAATACATTTTTAGCATGACTTTGACGTTGTCTGTTTTTGCTACTCTGATCGAACGGACACATTAGTATTTTAGCGTTGATTGTCATGCAATCCTCTTTGTTCGACAGCCAGCCTACTTTAAATTCCTGTCTTAATTTTAAGCCTTTAATTCCAGTGTTACCATTTGCAGTTCCTTAGAAAGAAGTAAGTTTAGCTTACTCCTAAAAAGCGCTACTGGCAATGCTATTAACGATAGTGGAAACGGTTGTTGTTATTGCTGTTCTTGCTGACACCGATGGTGCTAACGACGTTGACGATGACTACGGTAGTACTGATGACAGTGATGACAGCACTGTTGTTTTTTGCCAGCTTCGTTGCTGTTAGTGTGTCCTGATACAGAGAGGGGGAATGGTAAATAGGAATTGTGGAACCACCACAAATGCCCGCCAAAAACTGGACTGCTCCACTTGAACCTGCCAGACAACCGCTACAAATGTGACACAGCTGTTGAAAGAGCACTGTTATGCACACAGACTTGCTGTCCCCCACATCCATCACGCAGTGTTCGATCTTGTCATTGTACTCTTCCACCTGATCGTTATGCGTGGAATTGCAAAATAAGTCATTACCTAAGGTCATTCAGGAGTGGCCACGGATAAGATTAGCTGAGTGAGTCACTACCTGATCATTCAGGTATAGACAGACGTGATACAAACTGCCAAAACTGAAGTAACGAGCAGCCTGTACGTTTTGAGCGGATAAATGAAGGTGCTGGAATGTGACGTTCTTAAGCTTTCCCGAAATATATTGGGTGTGACGGTGGACATGGGTGCCAGGAAGTAAGAGTGTATGCAAACGAAGAGAAGTGGTTATTAGTAGAAATAGTGGAGATGGTTTTTAGTTAAAGTATAGTCTAGGCTATAAGGTATCATCTGTTGCTATGTGTTTTAAGTACTATCGATCTGATGCGAAACTCAAGATTGTGCGTCTTGCCTGGGCTAAAAGACTTGACCAACTTATTCGTAAACGCAAACTATATCTACCGAACAGATTATTTAAGCCAACCAGATACATTTTTTCAGCTTGTCAGGATCAAACAGGCCCCGGATGGAAACAGGTCAATGCCTTCGTCTCCTTCGAAATGAAATCGGTGGCGCTACACACGATGTCAGTATCCCAGTACACGGAGACGTTAAAAATACCGGCGAGATGGACCGGATCACTGTTTACGTCTAAGAGCATTAGCAACATCTGATAACGAGTACCTGAGGTACTGAGATAAAACCACTTTCTTAACGTCAGACATTAGCCGCATCTGAGTGTTGTCTACGGCTACCTGAAGGTGTCGCGATTTAAATCGTTTCGCTCTAGTCAGTTCTATCACAAGCTGTTCAAGATTCTCGTCTAAACTCATGTCTGTACACATAAAATTAATTCTTAGATTGGGGGTTCCATTAAACTATGAGAGGGACTAATATGCATGTTCCTGCTTGAACCCGTTCACATCCGAAATCACCTAAAAAGGCATCTTAGTCCTAGAGACGCGACGAGGTTAGAATCACCTCTAGACTTACTGTACGAGGTGACAGGCGATAATGAAGGTCGGCATACCGTTAAGGCAAGTTTGCTAGTCATACACACGGATCAGCTATGACGATGCGCACCTTTAACATCAGCTGCTGGTCCGATTCCTTCGTGAGTCAGCCAATACCATCTCCATCAGTTAAACCAATCCATTCTAACAGAGGACGTCTGCCAAAACGATGGACAGGTTGACCTTGAGGATCTTGCTAACGTTTACAAGTGGCCCAAGGCTTTGAAATTATCAGCAGGTTCACAAGGAAAAATACCAAGGGGACCCACGTTCTTTATAAAGGACAACACTCCTGAGGAAGGCCACCCGAGGTGGTTGAAACGTAGAGTATTACAACTTGCTCGAAACGTTGTGTTATTCCCAATCGATATACGATGATTCATTTCTAACGCAAACATAAGCAATTTCTCACCGACACTAGTGTCGGACAGACCGATTGCTGGTAGTCCGCCTGAACAAATTTCCAGTGTCACATTTTTCTGGTTGGTCTCCATGTTCTGTCCCATAAAAGATACCTGGTTTGCGCCACTCCATCGACTGATAAATGTCACTGTCAAACCGGTGGCTAACTTTTCATGGTTCACTGGACAAGGTAATATCACGTTCACGGCAGCTTGTCTGTCCCAAAGATTTAGTCGTCCATGTAACCACCACATGATTTTCTTCTAGAAGACCGACTAAAATGGCCGGCCACTTAGTAGATCAAGAGCCGGAGGTCTCATCGTTTATGTGGTCGACCATTCTGACTGTGACATAAATAGCGGTTAGAACCTGATGACCAGGTTTTCAATTCGATCATTCAGAGACAGTGCTGACCCATAACTACCAGTGTGTTTGAAATGAAACCACTTTCCGGTCCACAACCTTTTTTATAGGAACATCAAATGTGGTCTGACATCTTAAGGTCACAGTGGTTTAGACAAGCAGTGAGGCAGATAGTAGGAGAGAAGCATCGAACTTCTGTCCGGACACTTTGCCGGGGTTCTACCCTCACAAGCCTAGTGAGGTAGACGACCAATTACTGTGTACCACTGATAAATTGTAAATTGGCTGTTTATATTGGCTAATCTATCATAAACCTATAACATCCGAATGTGTTCTTGCTTTCGCGACTTATCAACATTATAGCTATAGCACTTTTGACGTGTACACTTCTTATTTCTGTGTTTCCCAGTCGGACCAAAGTTTTCATATCATTTGTAACATAAGTGATTCACCAGTCGGTTATTTCATTCACTAGCACCTAACACGTGAACTATCTTCCTTGACTTCATTTGTCTAGTACTATTTGTTACCGAGTCATCACGAATTGACTGACAGAGTCCTTTGACATAAATTTGCATAAATTCCGATAGGATATCTGTCGTACAAATTTGTCCGCTTACCACTCACCTACGAAGCATTGATGTTCGAACTGAAGTATGGCCTGCCAGCTTTGTGCTACAATTGACTAGGCTATGTAAACTGGCCAACTACAGTCTACAGTTAGTCACGAGAAATCCGGATGCTATGCGAAGTCCGTCTGTCAATTATCAGTACGAAGAATGGATTTTTCACGATGATCGTCTCTTATTAATACGTCAGCAGAAGGCAAGTCTAAAATGATGGTTTTACAATGAACGATTTACTGAAATTGGACAAGCTGCACCATAGTTCATTTGAATTTTGTGAAAAAAATCGCGTTGGCGTTTGAAGGTTTGTCCTTGTCTGCACTGTTCCTTCTAGTACGAGCACACTGCTGACAATCCGAAGTGGCTACCGGGTAGTGGGAGTCGTTTTTCGTTAGGAGTACGATCGTATTTGTAAATGGTTGGACACGCGATTTCAGCCGGCTGTAGCTAAACGACGCAAAACAATGTCCATAAGGCGGACACAGATATTGGGGGCTGAGTCGGTTGGTTTGTCCTGCGAGCTATCTGGATAGGATTCCTGCCTTAGCACAACCATAATAGTCTGAGGTTGATGGTTTGGACTAACGTTGTTGAGAAACACAATAACTGACATCATTTTTCAGACAAACGTTGAGGGAAACTTTATGCTGGAGCAATCCAAAATTAATATCTTTAAGTGTCTCTTCTCATTATTTGCCGAAAGACGGTCTGATCCCAGTCAAACACCTACTGCCGGTTTTTGAGTCTTCGCACACACACACACACACACACACACACACACACACACACACACAACACACGCGTAGAGTAGGGCGGCATACACCTTCTAGATGTGTTTTGTTTAGGACATTATTCAGATGATACACACCTGGTAAATGGAAACCAACAGTACCATCTGTAAGTCTCACGATGCATTTCTACTAACCATCTTTTAATCTTGGGATACAGACTAACAGTAAAAAAAATGTAGAAATACAAATACTAAATACTAAGAGGTTTTTCTACAATTTCTGTGTAAATGCACTTGACAGCCATATTTGGGGCACTGTCTTTGTAATTCTCATCATTTGTGAACACAATACCACTTTACAGCGGGATTAAGGACAGTTTAGTACGTACGTGTGGTAAACCTGTTATTCACATTAATCAGGACAAGAAACGAAAAGAAAATACGAACGAGGAAACTAAAAGTATATTGATGGAAAGGTAGCGATGATCTCCTAAATAGCTGAAAGACACTGACAGATGAGATCATCTATCGAAGCTAAGGATCCAGCCGATAAGCCTGCAAGCAAGCTGGAAATGTGTGTCCTGCTGCTGCCGCGCACAAGTCAACAAACGTGCGGACGGACAAGAGCGATTATTTGCATCAGGCGGACGACAGGTAAACTTCCTTATGACCTTATGTACAACGCAATTTGGTGTTTTCGGGGGGCATTTTATACATCGTACGGCAGACAGACCGGAGTTATCTCAGGGCCGCTACATGATTAGAACGGACTCTTTTTCCTTAAAGATCACTAATATTAAGGTAGATCCACTAAATTGCAATAAGTGGGAAAAATCTATACACGAAACTCACGATGTTCCAAAAAGCACCCTATATATATATATATTACGCGGTAGTACAACAGCAACTGTGAGCTAGTTAGAAAATGGTTAAGATCAGCAAGCTTTATCGGTTACATCTATAATAAAGAGAACCTTTTATTTAAAAAAATGACATACCCTCTTAACCTATGAATTAGTGCTCACATTACACACATTCTTAGCTGGGATGTTGACTACAGCCTATAAAAACAGATTCCCGTTTGCCTCTGAGTACTTCCGGGCACTTCTCACAATATGATATGTCTAAAAATCATTTGTAATAACCTAACTCTAGGAATTGGGCTTCCATTCAAATCTTCAGCGCAATGACTAAAAGAATTTAGTCGCACTGAACGTGGTAGTCTGTTACTATTCAAGGCATGCATGTTCACGTTTGTAAAGTCATGTCAGCAGTATGGACCTATGGACCTTCTGAACTAAGAGAGAGGCATAAGACATTGTGTCTCAAATCGAAATCAGATTGGTCTGCTGATGTATTGTTCACTGCCTCGCAGTTCTGACTACAGATGATGTGTCTAGCACTTCCTAACCTGACCACTTCAGTTTATGTATTGAAGTAAGCTGAAGACTACCTGCCGTTGGTTATAACTTACCTCAAAAGAATGTATTCACCAATAACAAATCCAACAGGCTTTGGGGATTTTCAACGGAGTCTTATCTGCAGACGCATGAAGCATACAAGCTTTTACACATTCACTATTGACCGGTTTAGAGGAAACGAAACGTACAACGTCTTGCTGGAAATGTATACGTACATGGAGTTCGAGTTCAGGCTGCCCAGCCGTGTAACGATCAGCAAATTTAGCATAAGTAAGCGAGGTTTGGTGGGTTCAAAAAAGTATGGTTAACTCGTTAGTTTGTGTTTTTCATTGATACCTTCAAGAAGGCACACCGCGAGGCTATTTGTGAAAATTGCATCGTCAAGAGGTCTAAGTAAAACGTACACAATATAGTCATTCTGAATAGTGTCAAAAGCGTTGAGAACTGTGCACGCTCGAGCAACATTTATTTGGTTCTCGTGAATTATATACACAAACTGAAACCGGTCGTGTAAATACAAAGCAGTAGAGATGTCTTCATTCCTACCTGGGAGTGAGATATTCCAGTGTTTGAGTTGTCTTTTATTGTGCGAAGAAACCGGGTAAGCAATCATATAGGAGTGCACTGAGAGTTGATAAACAGATGATCAACTGATCCGAGTTTCAGTATTATATCAGTTGCCCAACTGGTGAAATGAACAGAATACTGTTAAAATACTGTGAATATGCCCGGTTTAGTCATGAGAAGAAATGCGTAGCAAACAAGCTCGTTTTCGGTGTTTCATCATCAGGCTAAATACAACACTTTTATATGGGTTAGATGGGGGTGGTAGATAAAATATCACTAAAGCGAAAGGTGTCAGTCAACAGTTTTTTGTCTGGTTTGAGTCATGAGACTTAGTCACGTAACATTGGCCACGTGAGTTGTACGAAGTCTGCGAAGGATGCGTCACATCTACGTAGTCATTCTATCCTGGGTTTGCGTACACTGCCATGGAAGATTCAACGTTTTGATTAGTCGTTTTTGAGCGCACAGTGGTGGTGAGTATATGCGAATTGTGATGGCCTCTGCAATTGACAGTATACGACCTATGACCTGTTTCGATTGTATCCCACATATTCAGTAGATTGGCTTGAACGATTCGGTCTGATTGATCAGATGATTTGACTCGATCAAATGCGTGGCGACCGCAGACGAACTGGGCCCTATCGATCCTCACGTCAACCACACCGGTTGGTGCTCTCGAATGCGTTCGGATAATCGCCGTGTTGTGCGGCCTATGTAGCTTGTTCCACAGGAACAAACGAAACGGTAAACACAAAAAGAGGCGGTATGGACAGGCAATATATCTTTCAACTGGGAGCGCAATACTGGTGTGGAGACAAACTGAACGCGTAGTTGAGTTGCGATAAACGCCTTATTGATTGCTACACTAAGGGTCTTGGTTACAGTTTCAGCGACAACATCACCCTTGAAGGGCTAGGAAATATAAACAGACATTTTGTCTGCAGTTTGTGGTTTATCTATTTTAACGCTTGTTAACATATTTTTATGAATAAATTGCTCCGGATAGCCATTTTTAACGAGTGTATTGAATATAAACTGTCTTTCCTCTTCGATGCTGTCGCTCGGACATATTTTCGTGGCTCTATCTATCAAACATTGAATTAGGTTTTTCTTTTGTCTTAGTGGTACAAAACTATTGACCTGTCCAGGTTGCCTTACGATACACCTTCCGTTGTATCGTGTCATCCTCGCGGCGGGAGATGAGCACGTCTAGGAACGCTATACCTACGGATGATTCAGGTTCTAGGGTGCAACGAAGATTCTTATGCACAGAGTTGAAATGAGTCAGTACCTCACTAAGACTTTTAGATTCATCTGCCACACAGATGATATCGTCTACATAACGCTTGTAAAGAGTGACCGATTTTATTTGATCTGCTAATGAGCTACACTCTAACTTTGCCATGAAGATATCAGCCAACAATGGGCCTAGTGGCGACCTCAATGCTACTCCGTCCTTTTGACGGTATAACTTGCCAGAGAACTTAAACTGAACGTTGTGTGTGCAGCGATATAGTAACTGCTTTAATTCTTCTACTGGTATTCCCACATTGATATTATTACTTTCAATATACTGTCCGAGAAACTCAATCGTTTCATTGAGTGGGATATTAGTGAAGAGAGATGTGACGTCAAGTGAGAATAAACGCTTGCCTAGTACGTTCAGCTGCTTTAATGTTTCAACAAATTCGAAGGTATCTCTCAAGCTGTAAATGGCTAGTTTTTTCCTAACTGGCTCTAACAGCGTGGCAAGCCATTTTGCCATTGCGTGGTACGGAGAATTGCGCATATCTAAAATCGGTCGTAGTGGTACACCGTTTTTATGTACCTTGGGTAACCCGTAGAGTCTAGGAATTACAGTGCCTACTGGTCTAATTCTTTCAAAATTTGCAGCATCCATCAAGCCCTTCTGCTTCATACATCTAAGTGCCTTTGTTAGTGACTTCTCAATAACTGTTGTTTTGCCCTTCTCATTTTGTATGCTAACAAATTTGGTTTTATCTCCCAATAATGCATTCATTCTACTCAAATAATCGACTTTATCTAAGATGACGATCCCGGCGCCTTTGTCAGGTCTGGAGATTAGTATATTCTCATTCTGTCTTAGAGATTTCAGTGAAGCTAAATGCTCTCTCGTTAGTAGGTTTTTAACCATTGATTTTCGGGTCAGATACTGATAGCAAGACTGAACTAGGGTTACTTTGAGCATCTCAACATTAACAGCTGATGATGGTTGAAGATCACTCAATTGATCACAAAGGTTTTCAAATTGGGTTTCTAAGTCTAACTGTCTAAATCTACTCTTAAGACAACAGAATTTCGGTCTTAGCGATAATACCTCGAGAGCAACTTTATCCAAGAGCAAAGAAGAGAAATTATGTACGTACCATTCAGGATTTCTTGGAAATTCGACCCTGGGTTTGATTGGGTTGAGTTGCCTTCGCAGCTTCAATGTCTTATTTTCTCGTCTTTTGGCCATAATCTGATGAACGTAATTTTCGAATTCATTTGCTTCACTAGGCGTTAGCTGTGTCAGTATCCCCTCAGCGACCGTCCGTTTGTGATCTAGGTCATATACTCTGCTCAGCCACGTGTCCTTTTCGTTTACAGCCAGACGCTGTAGGGAAGTTCTCGTGACGTTAATGTGATTTTGTCTAAGAATGGTCCAGTACTGTTTTGGGAATTCTGAACGATCTATGCATTGTTCCGGAAACCCGATGGCCACGTTCGCCTCCGTCAGTTGCGTACTGAACTTAATATACTTATTAAGCTCTTTCAGTACGATGGGGTCTTTGGTTTGTTTCAATACTGTGAATATGCCCGGTTTAGTCATGAGAAGAAATGCGTAGCAAACAAGCTCGTTTTCGGTGTTTCATCATCAGGCTGAATACAACACTTTTATATGGGTTAGATGGGGGTGGTAGATAAAATATCACTAAAACGAAAGGTGTCAGTCAACAGTTTTTTGTCTGGTTTGAGTCATGAGACTTAGTCACGTAACATTGGTCACGTGAGAATACTGTTAGACAATAGATATTAGACTTGCACGAGAAAACTATATGCAAGAGTAGTGGGAACACGAGAGAAAAACGGGACCATGACAAAAAATGAACACCAAAGTGAAAAACAGTAAAACATCAGTGGTCTGCTCCTGAATAACTGGTTGCCAAGGTAACACTGAGTTAACTACCGTTTGATTCTAGACACAAGTGGTGTTTCTTAAAGTCAGTGCCTCTGACAAAGCCAAAGTACCCTCGTTCACAGTCTGACAGATAAGGCAGAAAACATTACTGAGATCTAGTGTTTGATAAGATTCGAACGCATAATTTGCTGAGACTCGGTTGGCTGTTCCACTTTCGATATTCAAATGCATTTTCGGATGTATGAAGTGTATTACTGACTTGCTTTGTGATTCGAGCATGCAATTCCCTCATCATACGATCTACTTACTACAGTCCACAAACTTAATCCCTAGTTTGTGAATGTTAAGTCCGAATTTTCTCTCGGAAATGAAGATGCACACATTGCTTAGTGCAACACACCTACGTTAGCTGAAGTTTGGGTGCGGTTCAATGCTGGCTTAAGTTTCCACCCAATCATGAGTGCTACAACATTATTATTGGATGTATGTATACTTGTTTTAGTGTTACCATTGTGATAGTTCATCGGATGTCTACTGGTTTGGAATGGAAATATGCTTGAGTTGACCGAACTAGTCCGAAATAGTTTCATCCGGACAGTCAGTGAAAACTCTGTCGTGTGATGCCCGCGTGATTCCACCTGTGTATGCAACTAGTGCAATACTTTCAAAATACAGCAAGTGACTGGTTCATATATTTTTCGTTAGAAGCTTGGTGAGATGCACGTCTGAAGTGACTGCCCCCTCTAGTTTTGGTAGTGAACTACATATTAGGGAGCAACCTGCTGAGATGTTAGCAAGTACGAACTGTCTACGTAGTTTTTGTATAGGCACATCCAACTAATGATATTTTGCGGTCATTCTCGGCAGAAGTCACCAAGATATCAGCCAGCGCAAACCTATGGATACACCCGCAGCTGCATCAATGACAGAAACAAATGCCAGCTCAGTACAAATTAGACGTTTCCAGTGCACACAGTAAGAAGTCCGTACAATTGAACAACAGATTGATTGAGTTCAAGTCAGTGTTTCATCACACATTCATACGTGATGTCAATCGTTTCGGCTAAGGGAAAACTGGCAGACATAGATCGCATACCTGAAGATGTCAACTCCCTCTCCTCAATATTCAGATGACGTAATCTTACAGCACCCATTAGGTACCCGTATGCAACTGAGTCCCAAGAGGCTCACAAGAGTTTCCCCAGGCGGTGATATAGTAATACCATCAGCGATAAAATGATTCACCATGACATTTTGGACTTATGTATCTCTGGGAAACCATACAAGTTAAATGTGTCCTTGTCGATGCCAGTTTTCGATGCACTTACTGTTGGGTTGATACAACAATCTTTTACCTTGCAGATAGTTTATGATGTTCCTTACTATCGACAGGAAGACATTCTTTTGATTCAACACCTGTTTCGCAGGCTTAGCCACGTAGTCTGCTCCGTTGAAAATGATCACAACAGCTGTTCTGTTAGTGGCGAAATGACGATAAATGGATCGTTTTCTAAACCTTTCAGTGGTTTTTATAAACTCTTTTGTCAATAAGGACCTTCGTTTGTGGCATCGAAAAGCCAAGTCAGCCATTTTCGTTTTGATATAACTAAGCCCCACTGTTGACACTGCTTCTAACCGTTCCAGTTAATAAAATTGTCATCCAAACTGTTTCACCCGCAACTTAATTTGACTTTTTACTGAGTACAGTATTCCGCACTGCTGTATCGTAATGAAACTTTAAGCAGCGACAGCCCATTCTTTCCAGAACTCGCATAATCGAATCTACCATTGAGTTGATGTACTAATACGTGGGTTCAGTCTTGTGATGCGCCTTTTATCATGAGTTTGACAATCAATTACAGTTCCAGCCTGATAACTGGTCTCGACAGTTTACTCACTGAATTCGACTGCACACAGCCAGTGGCTAGAAAACTTACCTTTCCCGTTGGATTAAAGTGGTTTCAGACCTTCTTTTTCGGAATAAGACCCTTCGGTTTCGTTACAAGGTGCAGCATCAAGGAACTCGAAGGCAAGGCTACAAAGTGATTTGGAGTTGTCACTAACTGACGAACAGTCTCTAGGACACGCCCTGATTTCACGTGACAAACAATGTTGTAACTGGCTGATTCACACAGAGCAGGCCCCGTGTCGATCCAATCACCGAGTCCAGTGCACAGCCTTTGTGGAAGTACACTACAGTCGTACCAGAGATCTTTGTATCAGTCAGAACAGCATTACAGCACGATATTAGAAAACTAATTTGGTCTCTTTGGTCCCTCTATATTTGAAATAATATACAGCCCCGAACTCCTGAGTCAAGTCATGCTCAATTGGTTCAATGAAGGCAGTAACTTCAATTGGACTAAGAAGTCCTGATCACAGAGCTAATTTGTTTATTCTCCTTTCGAATTAATCGGACAAGTTGTACACTATTTACACTGAGTTGTGGTTGAGCGTTTGGATGCAATTAATTGGTTATGCCCATTGTGAGTTTACGGGTGTCGTAGCTAGCACGCTAGTCTTACAAGTACAATGGCGGGAGTGCGAGCTCCGGTCCGGACGAGGATAATCAATACTGGTGAGCTCTAAAAAGAGCAAAACCCCTAGTCCAATGATTCATTTGGAATTCCTTCGGAATATTCTACAAACCTGAGTTTTTATTAACCACCGATAATTGTTGTTCACTTGGTTTATGAGGTTACATAACCTGTAAAAAGTGCCGAATTCAACACAACTGTTAATGCTTGGACACAAAGCAGCCCTGTTGCGGTGTTCACATGGCCTGTCAGAAGTTCAGAATAGCGTCCGTACACCTTACCGATGTGATGTATACGGGTGTATAAACCGTCTCTCGGACAGCGTAATTCTTAAAGAGACCTTGGGATATTAACAATAGATATTACTACGGAACAAATGATAACACATCCTTCTCCTCAATACTAGTCGTTCGGCTGTTTCAAATTTCGTATTGGGTGCACCCTTATGGGGTTATTTTCATTGATTTTCCACCTTCTGTTGTAGTGAGGACGAACGATCACACTGTACTACTCATACCACTACTATTCACCAATAGGGCAAGAGCATGAATTTTGACATCGAAATGCCCACGGGATAAATACAGGAAGTAACGGTGGAGTGCAGCATCGCATGAAAGGGTTCTTGCCACATAAAGGAACTGAGCATTGGCTACCGTGGCAACCGTGACTTTCTGGGACCTGTTTCGTGCACAGAAGTGTTTTGATTGTAGTCATTTTGAAGCATATAACCCACGTATTGGTTTTCCGCGCTGTTGGCACAAAACACCGATCAAAAAGTATAGTTGTCTGAGGTTGAAGAAGGTTATCTTCGACGAGCGCCAACTCACGACTCCTTAGTTGTTCATAAAGATACAAACATTCGACTTAGTCGTACGGGAGGGGAGGGGTAAAAATTCTAAAATCATTTAGGCACACCAGTGTTGTTTTAAGCTGTTATCAACCTGGAAGCCTTATCAGGTAAACCATGTGGCAAATCGGTGGATTTACGTACTTTGTTGTATAAAAAAACAGTCAGATGATGTGAAAGACTATCGAACCTGTTGTGAGTTTGTACTGAACTGCATGATTTGGGCATCTGGCCATTACGTTACCATCGACACGGCTGTGACCAAAGCAGCAAATCTTGTTTCCGTTCACCATTTATGTTCAGACTCAGCTAAATTCAAACAGAAAGACGTTTTTGATTATCTCTATACTTTTATGAAGGTCATAAGAGGGCATTTGTGAAAGCAATTCTGTACGGTCAGTCATATCAGGCTTTTACAACCGTACAGCATATGACTATGACAATAAGAATAAAACATATAGGTAATTGAATATCACCTTATACTGGAGAGTAGGTGAGAGTGTCACACACGCTTGCCACAAACCACACACACACACACACACACACGATATCCAGTGGTTGATGCCAGCCCAGAATGTGCTGTCAATCGACCCGTCATTGTTCGTTTCTTTCGTATACATTTTCCTCCCGTAAGATATTGTGATTCTGTAGGCGGAGTCAAAAGCGAATAGAGGATTAGAATATAAGAGTTCGGAGCAACCATGTTGATCTCGGAAACTATTTACAGGTGTATACTATGAGAAGCACACTTGGTTCGACCTCGTTCACAAACTATCGGATTGTGTACTACTGAGTGGTTTCCATTGGTGAATGCGTGGATGCTACTTCCGCTGATTATCGATTTCTCGTTGGACATCACAAACTGTTCATCATCATTGTTCTGTTTCATCGTTGTCGCCTCCTGGTCCTCGTTTGACGCATGAATCAGTTGTGTTATGCATGAAACACACCTGAATAGGGTGAAATCGACGTATATTGATTAGCACCGAGTTGTATTTCACCCATTTTCATTCACAATAAAGCAGTGGATGGTGTAGTCGAACATTAAACTCCTGAAACGTGAAAAGTAAACAAGACCATAGAAACTGGGGTGGAAGTAACCGACTTGGAGATAGTTTCATTGAGATTTAGCCCGTTTCTATCACTGCTATGATGATTAGTTCTGTGTACTGCCGTAATTCCTGGGACACTGCTTTCCAAGGTAGAGTTTTCCCACGTGCAAACGTCTTAAACAAGCAGAAGAAGGACAGTCAGAAGAAAGTAGTTACATAGTTTGAGTTGATTGTCTTGTTCCTGACCACTTATACTTTGACGCCTTGAATCTAAGCCTCTCCTTTGTCAGTAAGCTATTCTTATCATACAACTGACCGATAATTTCGCACCGTTTAAGTGTATCCTGCGGGAACTTTGGTCAATGACAATGTCTTTACGATCAAATTAGACAGGGCCATGCTGATCTACAACATAGCCAGCACTAGTGAATTGGGTCAGCTTTCTCCGTACAGGGTTTCTGTGATCCTACCATGTGGACGAATAATAGACAACGAAATAACACACTTAAGGACACCTCGAATGTAGAGAAACAACTCGCTGGTCATCAGCGGTTTCACTACTAAGATCTTATCGATCATATTGTATTGCAAGGTAGTATATTAAAACGTCCCAACCATACATCTTGTACACGTATGATTCAAACGGGTGATCCTAGTTTTGTGAATGATAGCTTAGCAGCCTTGAATTTAAGCTTAATATGTGCCGTTTATCACAAACTCTTGAAGACTTAGTGGCGCCTGTCATTTGACCAAGGCGATTTTTTTCACTTCGGTCTCTTTGGTTGTATGACCTTCATTCAAACGATCAACAAAACGGTCAACAAGACACCTACAACCCCTTACCAATGTCATCTCATTTTGTTTTTTTTTCATAAGGTTTCTTGTTGTGACTGTTCACCCCTTGACACCCGTACACAGTAACCGCACAATGCTTACGTTTGTTCAACACTATTGTCATGTAATCCTGCCACTAACCTGTTTTATAAATTGATAAAAAGCAGACGACGATCACAACTGACTAGAGTGTTCACACTCACATGCAGACTTCGGCCACTCTCTAGTGAAAAGAAGTACTTGACGTAAATCTCGTTTTTGTTAGGGCCTGTCAGTAGTGCATATAGTTGTCACAACCGAAACCTGAACATCAGTCAGGTGGTTACAAGGCAACCATGTTGACGACGGTGCCATCAACCTCAGGTTGGACACTTCCGAATTAGCATATCATATTTTGTGCTAATGTTTTAGTGAACACAGTGAGCTAGTTTGAGTCGATTAATCACAACCGCTTTAACAAACCGTAAGAATCGATGCAAACATTTTGTATTGACTTATCAGTACGAAACTTACAATAACATGGGTGGGGTTTTTTTATTCCAAAAAAAGGTTTGCTGAAGCAGTTGCAATTAATCGACTCAAACCAGCTCTCTGTGTTCAGAAACAACTGTTCGTGAACTTGACCCTTCCCTGGACTTAATGTCTTATCCTAACTCGCTTATTAAATATTTTGTTTTCCTTTCTGAACTTACATGGCGGTTGTTTTAGCTGACAGCCTCGACTGTACGGGATTCACGGATCCCCTATCGTTTTTTATGGATGTACAACAGATACGGAACACGCGTTAGAAATCACGGGTGTTTTAGCGCAGGGTGTTGATGAGGACACATGAAAACAGGTTTCTTTTGGCAACGAACACTCTTGTAGTAACCTGATTGACCTCGTCGGAACCTTGCAGATCACCAGTAGACCACCCAAACTATTACACTAGACCCATTACTACATCTCCAATGTATTTGTCGTCCATGATCCCTAATTAACCTGTTGATTTTGTCCTGTGCGTCATCACGTCACCTACTTCCCCGACGCGTTGTATTTGATACCACAACGTGTTCTCCGACGTTATTAACCTTTGCACCCTATATCTCATAGGATAATGTAAACCATAAAAGCAGAATAGTTTTATTCGATCACGTGCAACATAGCACCTGACAGTGAACGCCTAATACAATGTCTAACGGTCAACACCTGAAACAGTCAATAATTGCAGCTCTGTCAGCCACGCTAGAGTCAAGGACGTCAACATTTCTGTGTTCGTGGTCCACTATGGTTGCTGGCCACAAGCACTGCCACAATACATTCACAGGACGCACCAATGCGAATGACTACTTATTGCTACTCAACACACTGAACAAGAGAATAACACCAGAAACACATCAGCATACCACCTGTGCGCTATCTTGCCTGTGAAATGATTCCCATTCTCTCGCCTGTCGCAGTGTCTGGAGTCAAAATTATTCATCGAATCAAAAAAAATCTGGTCACATCCACACTGTCATGTCATTCTGCACATTTTACCGTCAAATTTTATTTGTTGATACGACTTTACAACCAGTGATATTAAATGTTCACACCGGGTATTTTATTAATACGATAACACTGAAATGGATACAGACGTTTAACACATGTATATGCCATCCTGTCGAGGTTCTTAACACTCTAAACCAAATCGAAGAGACTACTAAACAATCTGCACATAGGTCGGTTACACCGAGTCACAGATGACCGAGATCTCGTGCGGAACTATCTGAAATCGTTACAGTTCACAATACTACCATTTAGTTGAAGGGTGTTTTGTCTGTATGGCGTCGGCGGAAAAGGTCTCAAATCATAAAGCCATTCTATGAGTCCAGTGTTCGTCGGATAGAGCATCTTACGATAAGAGCAGGTGGTCTGTGAATCGACAGCGGTCTTTCTGTAGAAAACATTACAGGCATTGATGTTCAATATTTCCTTGTCTCACCCTTTCGCTCCTGTTTTATTGACAGAGTATGGTTTTCTGCCCGAATGAGAAAACTTCTGATATTTTAGTGAACCCGGTCATTCTGCGAAATGCAATGCCTTTCTCTCGTTATTTTCACATTGCGTGAACAGTTGCCTACTTACTTCAAACTCGGGATTGCTTAACATGAGGCAGTTGAAGACACATATTCTAACAACAGCTTTTGCTAACTTTTACGGGTTTAAAGATTTGGCCAACTAGTCCGTTTCCTCGTTTCTCCTTCTACATGATTCTAATTAGTAGTATATTGCTGTTTTGTTCGTCAAGAGGCATAAGTATCCAGTCGACTATGATTCATGTTTATAGGTGACGAAGTTATTCTTAGGCCTCTTTTTGTCCAACATTAGGGCGTTATTTAATCTCATGACCTTATCTGGTTACCACAAATGTCATCGCATTTTGTTGAGGTGAGAAAATTAGCGTTTTATGTCTTGGGTCTCAAAGTCCCAACTCCAACTTGCCTTCTGATTTATTGTTTTAATGTCCTATGCGTTCGCTTACACTGGATATACTGTTCACCAACACTTGTGTCTGCACTCTATGAAGGATTTAGCAGACTTTTTATAGGACCAGTTACCCATATTTCCAAATGCAATATTTCCCTTACAGGTTGTCACTTTCAACCCTCATACTGATTGTAACAAGTTTGGCAGAATAATCACTTCAGAATCGTTTAATCATTATTCTTTCTCGATCTGTCACACTCGTTGTGTGCTACTTCGAACACACACAAACGGCTGTTTGCACATGCGACGTCGTACAAGAGTTTGGTTGGTCTCTTTCTGGCACTTTTACTGATTGTACGTGATTCACTTTTCGTAAGATTTTCTGAAAGACGATTAGGCTGGGTCAACTTTTGATTTTCCGTTAAACGTTTTGCCACTGTAGTTTTACGTCTCTGTTAGAGAACAACCCTTCAGGTGCACAAAATTTTTCTGTTCTTGACTTGTTTTGAAGAGCCGGGAGTTACATGCGCACGGCGTCAGTTGTTCAGTAACTTGGACAAGAATATGAAGATCCATTTTGAAGTCAATCGGACGGAGCTAAGAGTAGTGAGCTATTTTTTCTCCCATCACTTCAGCGGTTCGAAAATCCGATTTCAAAAACGGGATGGATGCAGCTGTAGATGTCACTTTGGACAGGACATCCATAACTGACACATTCCGTTTGTCCGCGCTAATTACCGCATCGACACTTCGTATGTGTTACTTCAACGTGGTCCGATGTCCCCCGACCTTTTCACCCTACAATCCGAAACGCAAAGTGACCTCGTGAAACAGACGTGTTCATTCGTGATGCACCTGGCATGGTGGACCATCCCAATCATGTCAACACCACAGGTGCCTGTACAACCCTCTCTCACCCACTCCCCCTCCACACACGCACAAATTATCTCACTCTTGGTGGACCTGTCACGTTCACGATCAAACCAAAAGCCGTCAGGCCCTTTGACAAGGAAAAACAAGTGGAGGTTTGAGACACAACACAACAGCGTCGTGCCTGTACTTGAGGACATGAACTAAATGGTACACAGTGGCACCGAAAGGATTTTGGCTCCGAGGCTCGTACTGTCTCACACAGCAAAGGAATTACGGGTCAAGGATTATACTGACATCAACCCTGCTCTCTAAAACTCCCCCACAAGTCTCCGCATATTCAAGCAGTGATCTGCAACAATCATGTGTACAGAACTAGCAGGATTTTGATAAGTTCAAACACTTGGTTATCTAGCTCATTATTCGTTTATATATGTCACACTGCTAATTACGTGTTATACATGCATGCTTTTTATTGGCGTCATTATCTTTTGGTGATAAGTAACTCTAGCGTCAATACAGCCGAGTAAAGGAGAGGTTGCAAGACAACTACCGGTGTCATGGTGTATCGATTTCATGTTCAGGGAGATTCCGGCCACAGGGGAACAACAGTAAAGGGAGAGTACTTTTAATCTGAACAAAGTGAGACAAGTCTAACGTTCATCAGTTATTATTTAATATCTTGTTGAAGTACTCTTTAGAGCTTTAGTCAGTGTCTGTGTTGAACTTCGGCAATGCACGATTTTCTTGGATAAATCAACGAAAGCGGATAAATTCCATTATGCTCCATCACGAATACATTCAGCATAGTTTAGGGTGGACAAACGCTCATATCCAACAGAAATCGCGGTGGAAACGTGTGATTTGTAGAGAGATCTTTAATTTAGATGATCCTAGGGAGTGTAGCTGGTACTGACATTATTGCCGAAAGCGTTAGGTGTGCCTTAGTATGAAGTCAACTGACAAACGATCAAATATGGTTCAAGTCTCAAGTTCAACGGGGAAAAAATCAGTGCAATTCAACTAATAGATAACGGTAGTGGAATACTTATGATTGTTACCTACCACTTTAGTAGAAGTAGAAATTTTCTAACAAGATAACGCTGAAAAAACATGTCCAACTCCACAAAACTGCAGCACGATTTTTTCTTTATACAGTAATTGTGTTGGACTGGTCAGCCTGCTTTCCTGGATGAGGCTTAGCTGCGCACGTATGAGGCATATACATTCAGCCATTATTTCGGATAGCTACGGGCTGACTATGAAAACGAAACAAACGAAATATAACTGCGTTGGACACATCCGACAGGAGACAAAGTGAACTTAAACAGCTTCCTTCAGAAGAACGCCTACGGTTTCGTCGCTGTAGCTGTTGCCACTCTCTCTGTTAACGTATCAATGCAAATTCACGTTTCAAATAACTTCATTTCCGGGACCTGTCGTGACCCCATCTAGTCAAGCACAGTAACCTTTCACGTTCCAGTGTAGTCTGACAAACTCTACATAAAATACTGAGTGGTTATTTTTAATAGGATGCATATGTTTGTCAAACAAGGCTCCCACTACCATTGACATCCAAACTTTCATTAGGATCACTTGTTCAGAGTGATCGACCTAACAGAAAAACAATGTTTTCAACGACCATTCTTTTAACTCCAACAACTACTACTGAACTGTGGACAGAAATAGTTAACTTGTTCGTGGTGCTTACCGTCCTACTGCTACCGACCTGTCCTCCCGCAGCTTGCAGACCGTCTAGTTTAATTACGCAGCTTCCATTTCACATTAATTTACGCACGTGTCAAATCGTATCAAGACAAACATTTGTATTTGTTTCTCTCTTCTCACGTGACGTGGACATGAAGTTGAAACTGAATGGATTTTTTCAGCCTCCTCGTTCTACTGATCATAGGGTCTGTAAACGGTGTGGTGTGATTGATACACTTCCACGGGACTGTGTGCACCTCAGCACGGTGCTGAGCTGCTGACCCTCATACATTCTGCAAGTGAACTGATTGAAGCTGGAGAAATTGGTAGCGTTTCAAGTAGTCTGTACGTTTGTTATCTGGTTGCTGAACCTATATTCCGGTTAGACAAGCAGTAAACTGGCGTGATCATTTCTCGACGAGACCAATAACACAACGGATTTGTTCAACTTATTGTAACAAATTTTTGACCATTTTCAAGCTGAGCGACGATGTTGAGGCATTTTTGCTGTCGATATACTGATAGGTAGACAGAGTACATTCTTTCTGGCTCCCACACACTTTGACAATGTAGTTTCAGAAGAAATGCTCACACTTACGTATGTGTTCAGTGTCCAGTGTGATGTTTGCCTATGATGAGTATAGATAAGTCGCTTGAGTAAGCAATGAGCGCAGCGATCGTGTAGGTAGATCTATGAACTTCTACCTTGAGTAGTGATGGTCTAACACGTGTGGATTAATGAAGTTCATATCAATATAAAACAGTAACGCGACAGAAAAATCTTCTGTAGCCCTCGTCTCGCCCTCTCACGCGTCCTATCACTTGACAAGTTGACTAGTCTAAGTGACGCTCATTGTCCCAACCTGCATATGTCCGTTNATCGTTATTTGCTAGTGCGTACTCAAGCTATCACGGTTAAGAGTTTCACTACACTTCACACTGAACAAGATTCACCAACTTACAATGAACTGAACAGAAATTATGTCCTAGTGCTCAGTCGGAATTTGTGCATTCAAGATCAATGTGGTCAATTTCACCTAATCACTTTGAATTAGTTAAATGCTCCGTTTGACCGACCTACCTCTTGATACGTTCGGTGAGTGAAGACTAACAGACAGACAATCGGCCACGACTGTCACTGTTAAACTAGTTCTGGATTAGTGTTTTACGCCCACACTGGAATAATTCAGTCGCTATCATCATATAGTCACTGTCGATTTGCTGTGGGGAATTCGTATCGGTTGCTTGCCTATCGTTTTGCTGATCGCTTGAATTCGATTTGGCTAAAAGCACTGTCTAAACATCAGGGTTTGTGTACGGACTGTTCAACCGAGAGCCTGAAAGTACAAACGAATTAAACCAGTCATGGGGAGAGCAAATTGAAATCTGACCTGTAAGGTTTGTGTGTGCACCAAGGAACAAATTGTCTTCATCCTATGAATAACAGCCGTGAGCACAGAGTCACAGTTTCATACTTCCTGAGGTTCACCCATAGACTCACAATCCAACTTGACTGGATCTTCTCACAATTGAGCTCATCGGGTAGAGAGATTGTCAAAACATTCGAACTACAAACTTCATACTAACAGTCAAAGCCGTGAACCACTCATCAACGATCTCTGTGACCGACGCTTGGTTTGGCCTGAAAATACTGCGTCAGTTCAGTGGGACACAGTGTCATTTCGTACTGTAGGCTGTCCTCTTGTAGCTAATTTGTTGACCCTCACCCACAGTTTTTTAACCTATGACCTTTAATTTTGTCCATCTTTCGTCACTTGCAATCGCCACTGAGCTCCCAATTAGTCCGTATGAAACAACAGTGCGTGCGCATGACATTTACATTGCGCGTAAACCAAACACAAGTATATTGGTAAGATCTTACAGGACGGGGAATACGCCAGCCACTGTGCCACCCCTTCGACAAGTGCGTCTATGTGCGGGCGCGCACATTGTTGGTAAGGCTTGACTGGAAGGTGGACTGGCCCATATTGCCAAGCTTTGTGCGTCGGAGAGGGTTAAACTTAAGGTTTGTGGCAAGCTGATTGCCTATTGGATAACGAGTGGCTAAATTGAGGATAAGTGGCCAAAAATTACTACGACCGATAGTTGAAACAAAGGAAACCACGAGCCAAAAAGACGTAGAAACAGACGTGGTGGAAAACCGTTTAATTTCCATCAGTTTTTGTCTGCGAACTTTCAAACTCACAGTACACGGTGGAGTTCATTCGGATATAAATTCATGGAGTAACGACGGTGAGACACCTATCTGAACCGGCGACCACTGCGTTATGCATCAGAAACTTTGGTTAGATAAAAGGCTCCAATCCTCTGTCTGGTACCCAATACTATGCGTATAGCATTTTCCCAGGAACAAATACTTCTTTTCTGTTTAGGCTTCTTTTCGAGAGGGGCTGGTTGAAAAATCCATGAGAATACAGCAGCTACGTTCAGTTGAGTGATGTTCATATTATATAATTCGAAATCCTCCTACTGTTCATCAGTAAAAACAACAACCTTCGTACTGTAGCACACATCCTGAACAACCACTTCAGTTACAAACTCAGTGCACTCAGTTCATTGAGGATCAGTGACGCAGAACTTGGTGTCGCGGTTGAATTGCGACCACTTCGGTTGTTCAACAGGATCAACTGATGGGATATACACAAAATAAGGCCGCTGACACAAGCGTATAAAACATAGCAGTAAGGCAAGATTAAAGCTATTGTAGGTTTCGGTAACAAATCCAACATTACCGGCGGGGTTTCACGGACATTTGGTGAGTGTTTCGACTAAAGTACGCAGCTCGGCGGTTATGAAGGACGCTGCATAATCTAACACATCGTAATTCTCTCCGTATATGTAGCTCCGAGCTTTCACTTTACATAAATAAAATACACACCAGTAATTATTCTGGAGTAACTGTGCCTTCAGCATGGCTCTGTCGGGTCAGTAAACTACAAGATAAGAAAACCGTCATACGTGTGTTGTCTGTTCGATGTGCTGTCTCCATGCATTTCCCGATTATTCAACCTATTGGTATTCTCAGTGAGAAGAAAGGAAAACCTAGTCTGGTTGCGTCAAGGTAATTGCATGACTGAAACGTCAGTGGCTTTAAGAAATCGGTGATTGAATTTGGGTCAGTCAACCTAACTTCCCAGCTGTCATTGTCTTGACATGTGTTACTTAGAACTGATGTCTCTCCAGTGATTTTTAAACAATTAATACACAGTTCGGCAAAATCCTTTCAGTTGTCAATCGGTTTATCGGTTGAGTACGTGGAGAACTGTGTCTGGTCCGAATTACCAAAATCTATGCGAGTGATATAAAGTTTTGCCCTTCTGAAAGATGCTAATCTGTACAGAGGAGTTTTGATTGCTAAAAGTTTGAGATCACATATAACTTATCAAGAATTTCCTGTTCTTATACTTGTTTTGTCCGGTCCCTTAGAGAAAAAAACGAAACGCGAGCTTCGCACATAATGAGGCTACCTAGTGGTGCATATTCGTGCAAGTGTAGCTGAGATTTTGCATACGATAATCTTATGTTATCTAACATGAGGTCAATGGGACAGTAGTCAACACGGTTGCTTCATGAAAGTGTGATTGGGTTTCAGATCCCGATTATGGCACTCTTATATACTGTCCTAACGAGCGCGAAACTCTGGCTAAGTGCTTCCTTTCGAAAGAATCTGATTGAAAGGTTCACGTAAATACGGAGGATGCGAACAGCTGTGAGTGATGTACAGTCTATAGGTGTTTACCGCTCATGTTATTTAGGGCACTATTTTAGGTTAAAAAAGTGTGTACGCACACTCTTTTTTGGCATCTGAAGAGAATAAAGGTTGTAATAGAGCAAGACACGATTCCGGCGTTTCTTCTTGAGAGGAACCGACGGAATTGTTCATATGCGTACGAAAACCGTGATCACATGTGCAATGTTCACAGTATACCTTCTGGAATTAATAGAGGAAATGTACAGTTGTGCCCGTTTATCGTCAGTCATTCCAATTATTGCGTTGGCAACGCAAACCTAATTGTCTCCAAAGAAGAAGGACGCAAATCACATACAATTGAAATAATTGTTTACAAACTGTGCGTTGATGGCTTAGAAAATAAACGACATCCATTTTTTAAGAACGATTTAGGGGAATTTCTTCCAGAAATCTTTCCCAGTAGCTTTAAATAACTAGAAACGAATACACCAGGCAGTTGTGATCACCTTAACACTAGAGCGCCATGATTTCCAACTTCCCGAAACGAGAAGAAAAGTCTTTTGTCTACAAATAATATTCATTCTGTTTAAAACAGATATTCAAAAAGGGTTTTGTCAACTACTACAGTGTGATTAACCAACTCCGGCACAATTACTCAAAACAATTGGACTGGCAATTCAAAAACAGTCGACTCCGTGCCATTTTCCAAAATATTCGACCACAGAGTATAGGCGTTATCAGGTGTTTCGGATTTTTCATATGTAGTCCCAGTATTGCCACAACTAAATCGTCCAAAGATGGTCAATCGCATAATTGCAATTGATATAAAGTTACATTTAGGATCGATGACCAGTGTGATAAACTAACACAGGGCATTTTCAGTATGTAATTAGACAAGCGCATTTATATCGGCGACTGCTATATCTGTGTATTCGAGTCCCATCAGCGACAAGCCTTACGCACAATAACGACGGTAATGAGAACAAGTAACTCGGTAGAGGTGCATACCATATTGTCGCATTTACAAGCGTTCGGGTCATTTTAATGTGCATGGACGAGTGAGCCGTTGCTCGTTGAAACCGCGACCAATGAAAACGCAGTTCGAGCCTTGGCACGAGTGTGGGGCACACAGGCGGCCTTGACGAGTATACAACAGCGACCGATTCACAGAATTGGCTATTACACAGGTACCCATCGAAATATCTAGTGATTTCAACAAACTCATTCGTCCTGCCACAAAACTTATGGGAACAGAACACGCCTTTTCACTGAGCTCGTAACAGCTTCATATGCAATCACATTTTGCTTGTTAAATATTCCAGTTGGGTTGGCAGCACCAACTCAAAGGCGTTCGCAGAATCTACGGAACGACACAAGGACCAGGATGAACGACATCAAGAAACTTTTATGAGATTTGAGCAGTCAAGACAAAATCACTTTTGTTTGTAAGGTTCACAATTGAACACAATCGTTCTACCAGAGACCGCAGTGGTGCGTTACAAGTAAGGTGAACTATTAAATGGCAAGTGATATTTCACGCGTGACTGGTTGGTCGACACTGCGAGCACACATTATTTGCTAATTGACACATCTACGGCTTCGTTTTAACAAATCCGAAAATGCAAAGCGGTGACGTTCGATAGATTCCTTCGTAAGTAAACGAGCCACCGTCATGACAAACACTAACAGTGGTGTGATTGAAGCCTACTTACCACGGTGACAGCAGCATATTAGTGATCTGATTCAAAAAATGGGTGGAATGGGAAGGGTTCGTCTCTTGTTATCCCATAACGTACACGTTATGCCCAAACGTGGGCGCAGAGGGCTTACCCAACGGACTGGTCTCGGAATCGAGTGGGTTGGGAGGAGGAACACAACACACCGCTGTAGCCATGGTTAACATAGCTAGAACGGGGATGGTTGGGTCGCCCACAAACCAATCTCTCATACAAGTAACAGCTGCTGCTCACACACGTCTCTGCAATCGTATCAGCGCTCACAAAACAATCACGGATTGGGAGCCAGCAAACGCCGGTCAGCGCAAATGGACAAAATAACAATACAATATTTGTCGAACAGATAGTACCATTATGGTTATTTGTCCACCAGATGATAGATACTAAACAGCTAAATTCACGAACGGAACAAATTCATAAATCATCAGAAGGTGGATCGAAAACTAACTCTGACGCACATGATGCTGTTTTTAGGTTTATCGAACCATTTGTGGACTTCGACGCGACGTATCATGGCTATGCTGTGAAAACAATAGTCGTCGCCTGACACCTCTCAGGTTTGTGACCTCGTCACTGAACCGTACGGTTTCATGTCCTGTCAACATGTCTCGGTTGACCACGTTATCCATAGTGGAAGCGATTTGTTGTGTTATCGAAATCGGCGTGAACATCTTATTGGATCGCCCCTTTGGTACGCGCTCAGTCGCTTGACCCCCAAGAACGAGAAATCAGAAGAGACGCGGATGCACTGTTTATTGGACGAGCGAGACAAGACTTAGACCACAGAAGCTCTAAATTTATAGGACAAACGATTACCATAGATGGGCGACAGACACGAAGCGAATCAATTGAGACAGTCATATATGGCAGTCAGGGAGTCAGAACAAATCACGTTACAGGGGGTACCAGAAGGCAGCCGCGAGAAAAATACACTGACCAGACAGCGCACAGCCGTTCGACCGCACACCTGCAATCTGATTGGCTGAGTGAAACCATACCACCACCCACGACCATAGCATCCGAGCTGGGCCGGTCGATCGATGTGGCGTGATGCGTCCTGGCTGTCTCGTTAGGAGATGCGTCTCCTAACACCTCCCCTTTGAGCTCGTTGGTCATACGTACGTGATTGAGGATTCACTTGGAGTGGTATCACAGCGGTCTTTGTGCGGCTTGATCGTTGAGGTGTTGGCAGTGTTTGGTGACTTCTCTTGAACCTCAACGTTCTGCGTCTCTGAAGTGTCTCTTGACCTTCGGCGTTGTCCAGCAGCTCTTCCAGCGGCAGGCCTCGACTCTCCGAATGAGCTGTTTGTCCCCCAGACGATCTGATCTGGTTAGCATGTCGTATCCATGTGTGTGGGCCAACTTGAACTTCATATAGTACTGTGCCTCGACATCTTCGAATTCTCCCGGGTGTCCATGCAACCTTTTCCCCCCGGTAGTCTACCGGTTGACCAATTTTGAAAGAACGGAACTGAGCTCCGTGTTTTCTATCAAACTGTTGTTTCATAGGAAAATTCCTGTTAGCCGCCGGTGGCCTGGAAGAATATAGCAGATCATTCGATGTTCGCAGTCTGCGTCCCATCAGAGCTTCAGCTGGAGATTTCCCTCCCGGCACCTTCACATGTCTGCACAACTGGCTAAGTGGCATGTCCAGCAGTCCCAGACGTTCAATCCAATGCAAGTCCAGAAGATTCAATTTCGAATGCTCGGTAAGATAGACTGTGCCACTTGTATGGACATCACCGCATTCAACATCACAGTCTAACTCACCAATCAGTGCCAGTTTTTCTCCAGATGCATTCTGAGCTGAATGTTCTGTTTTCTTGTACGCCGGATGGCCAATGCTCTTCCAAGTTTATCCGCGAGATCAAGGTGATGTCAGAACCGGTGTCTAGCTGTAGGCGTGCCGGACTGCAGTTAGTTTTTACCGACACGTACTTTCGGCGTGCAGCGAAGCTGGGGTTAAATGTGGCCAGAACGGAATTTAGCCTTGCTCTTCGTTTCTTCGTTTTCTTCTGGTGGTTCCTTGAAAACGACGGCGGAATTCTGGGTGACTGAGTTGAACGGCAGCACGTCTCCTTGTGTCCGAATCCTTTGCTCTTCTAGCATTTGTGATGCTTGAATGGACAGAACCGCGCAAAATGTCAATCACCACATTGCCAGCATGCAGTTGGGGGTTTCGACAAGGGTTTTTCGCCTTGCTTCTCAGTTCCTCGTTTGCGTGGCCGCTGCGAAACGGTATGGACCGCAGGTAACCCTGATTGTTCAATCATGGCCGTGTCATGTTTCAAATTGATCAACCGTTGGCACTCCGCTGTCACAGATGCCAAAGTCATGTCAGGGTCCTGTTCAATCTTGTTCAAAATTCTGGTACGAACGTCAGCATCTTGGGTGGATTGTAGACCGCAGACGAATACTAAACACTTGAACTCATCCTCTGTCATTGTCCTCAACTTGACCTTTCCACACTCCCTGTTGACTGTGCTGGCGTAAGTGACAAAATCTTCATGTTCATTTTTCACCAACTTGAGGCATTGATAACGGATGTTGACCGAGGATGACTGCTCTCCGACAATATTCGTCAGTATCTTCAGTGTTTCTCCAAAAGTAAGATCATGAGGTTTCTTTGGCAGAATGAAATCAGTAAACCTCGAATGTTCGGTCGTATTGGGTTTGCGAAGAAGCAATCGCACTTTTCCTGCATCATCCATGTCAGCCAACTCCACTCGGAAAACATCTTCGTGTCATCTGAACCAGGATTCGAATGTTACTCCGGCATCGGCATCATAAACAAATTCATTGATGCTGTTCGTGATTGCGTCCACCGTTGAACCCGGTTCGACGTTTGAATTTGCTGACATCAGAGATAAATTGCGCGTTAGTGTTTCAATTAACTTCAGTTGAGCCGCATCGAATTGCGCCTGTTGTTGCTGCAGGATCAGTTTCATTTCCTTCACTGAGATTGTCATTTTGCGCGTAGGTCACGTGTGTAGTACCCGAAGTCGCCAGATATTGGATCGTCCCCTTTGGTACGCGCTCAGTCGCTTGACCCCCAAGAACGAGAAATCAGAAGAGACGCGGCTGTACTGTTTTATTGGACAAGCGAGACAAAACTTAGACCACAGAAGCTCTAGATTTGTAGGACAAACGATTGCCATAGATGGGCGACAGACAAGGAGCGAATCAATTGAGACAGTCATATGCTACTGATGAGTAGTCGGGGATTTGGTTTATTCTCAAGTTGGCCATCACTCACATGTGATCGCAGCCTTCACATTCAGCCAGCCTCTTCCGAAAAGAAGCACAGTCATATATGGCAGTCAGGGCGTCAGAACAAATCACGTTACAGGGGGTATCAGAAGGCAGTCGCGAGAAAAGATAGCGCACAGGCGTTCGACAGCACACTTGCAATCTGATTGGCTGAGTGGGGCCATTCCACTACCCACGTCCATAGCATCCGAACTGGGCCGGTCGATCGATGTGGCGTGATTCGTCCTGGCTGTCTCGTTAGGAGACGCGCCTCCTAGCACATCTCGTTCGAAAACTGCCCTAATTGTGATACTTTGTTCTCTGGAAGCCTACAATATCCTGACCAATACCGTAATCAGTTTACACTCGCGTACTGCGACTTAGATGACAGTGTCATTTTAAAGTGAACAACTATCGATATCAAGACATTTTTGTACTTTGCAGACGAACCATACACAGAGTGTAGATAGTAGTAGGTGCCTATAGCTAGGACTAGCTACATTTTGGTGTTTGTCGGTGTGGTCCACAGTATTGTAATTGACTCGTTTGTACCTACCGTACAATGAATATTCACTCCCATTGCTCGACGGTTCTCCATACATTACGTCTGACTGATGAGTACGAGTGAATAACGTCTTAATTTGTCTTAATTTGTCTGTAGTATGTGAATACACATATACCAAACGGTTCCAGACCCAGACAGCAATACGTTAAATATATGATTACTGCTGGAAAAGTGTTGTTCTTCTGGTAGGTCGACACTATCTTCATGCAGAGATAAGAATAGATGAAACCGTATAAATTCACGACAGACGGTGAAAATGTCATCCGTGGTTTTGCTCACGCAAAATCATTCTCCCTAGGCATGATTACAGCACCTATTGCAAAATGGTCCCAGAGGTCGCGTTGCATTTTGAGCTTCTTCTGTGTTTGTGGACATTGTCTGTGGACCCTGTGTTTCATGAAGGCCCGAGGAAAAAAATCCGATGGAATTATATCCGAATGAATATCATGTCTCCCGATATCATTGATACATGTACTTTCAAGTATCTTTCGTACAGTGGACTTCGAAATGTTACAATGCGAGCAGACGGACGCCCTTTTGTTGACTGTTTTTACGTCGCAGAACGTCACAAGTAGAACAGTTGCCTGTTGATATGCGACGTCGATCACTTGTTTGCTGGTTATGACTATCGCCCGCTGTAAAAACAACTCTCCACCACTCTTCGAATTGATTTGAATGTAACCAACTGTGTGCCCTCATGCTTCACTAAACTGCCTAATGGTCTTCATCACATTTTCATCACAGGCCAAATAAATGAAATCTGTAACGCGCAACCGAAACCAGCGAGCGCGCACGGATTGAATTTGAGTTGTGTAACGGGGCGTGCTGCTGTGTTGTCGGTGCCGTTTTAGCTTTCGTTTGCGTAAGTCGTGTGCATGGCTTACTGAGCCATCGGCTCATGTTTGTTCGTATTGTTTATCTTTTCAGAACTGTTGTTCGAACCCCTACTTCGGAAGAGCGCTGTCCCCTGGTGCGTCCACGTTACCCGAAGATTGGTCCGCGAAGTCACGGGCATCCAGAGTAGAGTCGGCTGGCCTGCATGTTACAAAACTACTTCAATACACTGTTCAATTGTTAGCATACCGACACGTCGTTCTCTTACTCGCATTCCAAGAGTGCCACCTGGTTTCACCGTGATAGATTCGTCCAAACCAAGTTGTGCGCGGTTTCCGTTCGGCAAACTGAACTGAGAAGTGTAATCCAACATCATTCAACATGAGAAGAGACAGCCAGACAGACTCACATTGATCCATTTGGTCATCACTGGGCCCGCAATCTGACGTGCCTTCGGATCACTTCTAAACCGTCTCAAGGAGTGTCTACACCAATAGTTTGTACAGTCCTAGAGAAGCCGGTTTGAAAAAAACACCATAATTGTAGTGTGTTGTACACCTTATCCTACCAGGCCCAATTAGGTCAGTACTCACACATATCAGCAAGATATTCTAACTCGTAATAACCTAATCCAAACCCGCATAATGCGAGTATTTTGTGTCGACCCAAACTGAATGGATGTATCGTTTATCGGGAAGAAGTCCGTTTTTAAAAGGCAAATCAGCTCAACCTGGACAACGTTTTCGAACGAGATGTTCACGCCGATCTCGATAACACAAGTCGCTTCCACTATGGATAAACTGGTCAACCAAGACATGTTGACAGGTGTAGGTGTAACTTTGGACAGGACATTTATAACTCACACATTCTGTTTGTCCGACACTTCGTATATGCTACCTCAACGTGGTTCGGTGTCTCGTGACATTTTTACCCTACGATCCGAAACGCAAAGTGACCTCGTGAAACAGACGTGTTCATTCGTGATGCACCCGATATGGTGGAACATCCCAATCACTCCACACACATGCACAAATTATCTCACGCATAGGGGAACTGTCATTGGCCATGTTCACGGTCAAACCAAAAGTCGCCAGGCCCTCCCACATTTTAAAAGAATTAGAGGTTTGATACACCAGACGCAACGGCGTCGCGCCTGTACTGGAGGACACGAAGTAGGCGGCACACAGTTGCACCAAAAGGATTTTGGCTCCGAGGCTCGTAGTGGTTCACACAGCAAAGGAATTACGAGTCAAGGATTATACTGACATCACCCCTGCTCTCCGAAACTCTCCCCCAAGTTTCCGCATATTCAAGCAGCGATCTACAACAGTCATGTGTACAGTGCTAGCTGGATTTTGATAAGTTCAAACACTTGGTTATCTAGCTCATTATTCGTTTATATATGTCACACTGCTAATTACGTGTTAAACATATATGCTTTTATCGGCGTCATTATCTTTTGGTGATAAGTAACTCACTCGCCCATACGGGGCATGAAACCATACGGTTCAGTAACGAGGTCACAAACCTGGGATGTGTCAGGCGACGACTATTGTTTTCACAGCATAGCCATGATACGTCGCGTCGAAGTCCACAAATGGTTCGATAAACCTAAAAACAGCATCATGTGCGTCAGAGTTAGTTTTCGATCCACCTTCTGATGATTTATGAATTTGTTCCGTTCGTGAATTTAGCTGTTTAGTATCTATCATCTGGTGGACAAATAACCATAATGGTACTATCTGTTCGACAAATATTGTATTGTTATTTTGTCCATTTGCGCTGACCGGCGTTTGCTGGCTCCCAATCCGTGATTGTTTTGTGAGCGCTGATACGATTGCAGAGACGTGTGTGAGCACTAGGTGTTATTGGTCTGGGAGGTTGGGGCCGGGTGAACCTGACGGAGATACGCACATACCCTCGTTGCCAGCTTACCTAGATGCTTTCAGTCGTTCCAACAGACATATCTGGAAAAGCGAAAATCTAAAGATGAAAGCCAAATTGTTTGTCTATCACTTCATGAACCTGTCTACACTGTCGTGTGACAATGGAACTTGAAAACTGTACCGGCGAAATGTACGGTATATGTGCTGTTTTCATGCTCAACGTCTAAGACTTGTCTTGGCTGTTCGGTAGTCAGACATGGTACCGAACACTGAAGTACGGGTGTTAGTGACATGATTGTACGGCGCTGCGATGGGTGAGACAGTGAGTGTGCTGGCTGTCTCAAAATAGGGGTCATCGACGTACTCTTAGCATATTGTCTGCAAAGGGGCACGGAGTAAGTTAGGCTGAAACATGTTTTTCCACTTATATCCGTTTTTCCCTCCGTATCATCCAACGACCACTATCGTCGTTTATCAACTCACCAGCTCCCGTTTTCAGAAACCTGAGTCACTGTGGCCTTCCACCTTTCCTTCTATTAAACTGTATTGCTGCTTTGTATGGCGATGGTTTGGTTTTCGGCTAAAACTTGAGTTTTTTCTGCCTATTCCCTTGAGAGTGCAATGAAGTGTCTTTCTAAATTAAATTGATTCTCGCTATATATTTTCAGTATTTTCCGTCCAAGGTTATATCTTATGATCGAAGTCCAGTTGTTTTTCAAAAGATACGAATTTGACTTTCGTACTAGCCTGCAAGCTCTTTAACCAGCATTAGCCAGCTTGACATAGAGGCTTCACCCACACGTCTGCGGGTCTTATTCCTTCGGGTTTACACTGGATACGTTAAGCCACAAGTAGTGCAACAAAAGCCACCTTTAGTAATTGTTGTGCCCAAATATCTTTTGGCTTAGGTCACTGTGAGAGGTCAATCCGAAACGGATGCCATCAATCTCGTTATGCCAGTTAGCTCATCCGACTCGGCTAGAGAGTTTGTTCTTTGAATAGGTCCTTTGTTTGAGGCTCCGGATTTTGTATCTGGGTCCGTACTTCTGGGAACACCTGTAAAAAAACTTCTGGTTGATACTCCAACAAAATTCTACAGGATTTTTGGGCATTAGCATAAGAGCACGTGATAACTTTTCAGAAGCATGCGTTATCACTCGATGGTCAGTGCACAATTTAGATTTCCGTTTCCACCGTTACTTGTGTCACAGATCTCAAACAGTTAATTCAATTGAGTAAAAGTGTTCTATGGTTCTCTTAAGGCGAAAACACTTATTATCAAATCCAACATTTCTTTTTACCTGGCGAATCGCCTTTTTACTTGTGATAGCCTTGACGATGGTTGTTCCAAACCTAGCGTTCAAAGAGATTCCAGTGGGGTGTTTATTTTGATACAGACTGCAGCCCAAGAGTAAACCAACCAGCGTTTCTGGCTCCTCCCACGGCAAATCGCAATTCATTTCTCGCCAAACAACTCTCAGTGACTTTTACCGCCAATATACCACTCTGATCTGTGAACAACTTCCAAACATCGTAAGCAAAATGTATGTTTGGCTAGCATTTTCGATTCGAGCCCGAATACATCTAGAACAGGTTCACCGCAGGTGTGATTCCTACTGGTAGATTCGTGCCACTGCCCAGCCAGCACGACTGTCCTATGAGTGTCCCATGATAGTCCCGTGAGTGTCCTATTGGCGTCCTAACTGAACATTTTTAGGTCACCCAAAGGACGGTCGTGGAAAATTTTTGCGTTGCACATGATTTACTAATAAACCATGTGCTACGCAAAAATTAATCTTTCTCAATTCCGCACGTCACTTAACGATTACGCTTCGGACGGATAACTCAGCACTCCCACCATTAACCCAACTCTCCAGCTATCGCGAACAAATAAAAAGGCGTCTGATGCCCACAAAAACACCGCAGTGACTGTGATAATAATATATTACATATTTATACACCAAAATATACATTCGGACGATCAGGGGTAGTCCGCGTCCTCGTTCGGTAGATCCATGTGACGGTGTGATTTTCTCTTAGGCAGCCGAGCATATCTTTCCCTAGCTTTCTGGATCCACCTTTGCAGCTTCTCTTTGACAGCCTTGTGTGACGAACCGGGGAATTTCTGTCACAT